>JAIEZT010000124.1:19828037-19893037 GCA_019594935.1 Periophthalmus modestus | reverse complement strand
AATAGTTAAAATTGTGTGACTACATTCTTTTATATGTATTGAGTGTATTAAATTGTAGATTCCTGGTTGAACAAATGTGACATGCTCAGAGGTAATTCCATAACTGTACACTAGCAACCATAATATCAAGGGCCAAAACTTCTAAATTGCAGCAGTGGGTCTAGGTCAAACTGACAGCACTCTTCCATAAAGTGTCATTATTTACCCTGCTTAACATGAGAGTGCAAGCATTTTAAAATGAGGTATGCATGCCCTTTTGCACCCCTGTAGACCCGGGCCTGCTAAATTGTACAATAATGAATTATTACACTAATACAAGTCAACACACTGCTTTATGCTGATAGATAAATGCTCAAACTGACAGATGGATGCATTTTGGATGGAAATTTTGGTATTATTGACATAGGTATTCCGTTTTAGAACTCACTGCTACTTTATGTATTTTTGTAGGCCTAACCTTTTCCTCAAACTGCAACTTAACTAATGCAAAAACTATGATACATATTTACCACAAGCACTATCCTACCCAACCAAATCACAATAAAAGCAGTGAAAACCTGTCATATGTAACTGCACACCTACTGCAGTTACACATTTGTCCACAAGAGGGCATTGCACCATCACATATTATATTCCCCTGGTTCTTAAGAGACGCCTGTATTTAAAAGCACCTTGACCTCAGTCTTCCTCACAGGTCTGCCCACTCTTTGTGTGATCTTGTCTGGGGCCTTTGGTGACTTACCCTTTTGTCTTGAGAAGGCATTAGCAGTCTGAGGCAGGCCGATCCCATCCTTAAACCTGGGATACACGGAGATCCCATAGGGCTTGTATGGCTCAATGCTGCCTATTGATGAGAGAGGAGAGGTTAGACTGGATCAGTGAACCCTAAGCTGCTAACTGTGTACGGGCAGGCCGATCACGCACAAGAGGAGCTGTTTGAAATCATGATGGATGATGAGATTAGCAGAATAGCCGGCTAAAATACTACCTGATATGATGAAGCTGGTATGACTTTTGTTTGTGGATTGAAACTGTAGATTGCCCAGGTGTGGCCTTAGTAAAGGCATCCATTCTATCACAAATCCAAGGAGATTGGTTGAATCGACACTAGTCCACTTGACCATAAGCGATGTGTCGTCATATGGAGTGACGGTCAGATTCGAAACAGCTGTGTAATCTACAGACAGAAAGCATTCACGTTACATTCGGTGCATTATCCAGCAAATATCATATGGTAAACCACATAGACTACTTTGTAAACGGCTAAATGCAAAATGCTATGTTACGATGACTGATGGATCAAAAGAATCCTGACAAATGAACTCAAAAAGAGATAAGCCCAGTCTTTGTACTGCAAAGGTTGGAGCTTGACTGTCAATGGGATGGGGTGCAGTTGAGTAGTGGGTGGAAACCATTGGTGAGGGTGGTATCAGACACTCCACCCAGCTCCAGGCACGCAGAGGCACAGAAGGGAGTGGGGGGTGACAGCACAGGAGAACAAAGGGAAAAACAGGAATCCTGACATGCTACAATGTAAAATCTGATTTGTTATGCCATAAGTATTGGAGAAATGTATGCTTTTTCCTACCATTATGGTGGACAATAGCGGTACAGAAACACAGTCAATAGTTAAACATATAAATGGCATGTGATGAGCTGTTATATGCTTTTCGTGTTTAATGTTGCATGGTTTCTGTCATTTCTGTGCTTCATGCCACAGGTCAAACATACCGGCTTCCCCCTGCACCCTGCATATTTTTTCAACCATATCAATTAATTCATTCATTTTTAGCTTCTATTTTATTCACAAGCTTTTGTTGTAATGTTTTGTCCATATTTTGTTTAAATTTTCTTTTTTTTTTTGTTTCCTTTATCTTTATTTACACAGGGAAACCCAATGAGAGCACTTGGATTCTCTTTTTCATGGGCGTCCCGTTTATTTTGCAGCGCCAGTTTTATTTGAGAATAGCATTTATTTACTGTTCTGCCACATATTCGTGGGTTTCAAGCTACGGCAACCATCCTCTGTGGTCATAGCCATAAAGCAATTCAAATCAAAGTATTATATGTTTTTTTCAGTATGGAAAGGTACTCTGTGGGTTCTCACAAGGTCCTTTCAACACCGGGAAGGGAGTGTTTGTATGAAACCCATGAATACAACCCCCATTAACACACACATGACACAAAATAAATAAAAATAAATAAAAGTTTTACCTTTATTGTGGTAAATGCGTATGGACTTGGCCTGTGACCTCCCTGCCGCGTTGACAGCGCTCAGATACACCTTGCTGGCTTTAGCTGGGGCCAGGAAAGTGCAGTACCTCTCTACAGTAGCACACAGCTGGGCCCTCTCCCCTGGCTGCTTCACTCGGGACACTACATATGACACATTCTGCCCGTTGGCACGAAAGTGTTTGGACGGCTGTGAAAACACCACCAGATATTTGACAAAGATACCTCTGGCTCACACAGATCTGAGACAGGTGTCAGGCAAACCGTGTGATTCGTGTACCTTCCAAAACAAATGTACGCTGACTTGTTTGTGCGTGTGATCCCCCGACACCTTCATCCAGAAGTCGAGGCCTCCGCTGGGGGCTGAAAAGAAGCAGCCGCCTGTCAGTTTCGTAGCTTGTCAAAAGCCAGAGCCTCTATTCTCCAGTCTTTAGAAAGCCAAACTTTTCTATACAAGACACTTCTATGGATTCTCTGCCAGAGTGTGCGGCAAAACTCAATATATCAATTCAGTCTGCGCCATTGAGCAAAGCAATGGGAGGTGTAAAACATGACATTAGCATATATTGAAAAGGGCAGGAAATGGAAGAAAAGGCAGCAGATTGGAGAAGAGAGACAGACAGAGAGAGGGGCTGATTGTGGCTCGCAGCATTGATCTGAACCCACCGCGCTCCAAGGTGACTCCACTGCGACTGCTGCTCCACTCGCTCCAGGGGCTTTGTCGGTATCTCACCCGCATCTGGCCCACATATCGAGTCCCGTGCAAAAGCAGACACTGGTCTATGGGTTTGGATGGCCGTGCTCGCCTCTCAAAGCTCTACATATTTAAAAAAAAAAAAAAAAAACAAATATAGTGAGCCATCTGGTGCCTTCTGGCCACATAAACACATTTTTAAAAAGCGTGGTATAGAGATATTGTGATAAATGATAATGTAGAAGACCACATGAACTCGTGCTGTATTAATAAAAAACTTTAAAAAGCAAAAAATGTACTTCTATCTTCTATAACACATGAGATGCAATAATCACAGGGAAACAGTAAAAATCTCATAAGTTTAGCTCTAGAAATCCCGGGGTCTCCTCTAAACCAGGACAGGTAGAATATAATGTCAACACTACATATACAGGGTGACAGTTGAAAAAAATGCATAACTCTTTTGCTTCTAAATATTTTTATTTTATTTGTTCAGAGCATTTAGAACTACCCTTCTGACATTAATAAGAGCAAATATAGCATCGAGGAACGAACCCTCATTGTACAGTGGTACTTTGAGTCACATGGGTCAACTTCAGAAACCGAGCAGTGTTACCGTCGACATTTTAATACCAGAAATGCCCCGAATGTAAATGTCATTAAAGGAATAATAAGTCATTTTCAAAGACAGAGGGCAGTATGAGATCTCCCAAGACCTGACTAATCCCGATTTCTTTCTGTGGGGCTATCTTAAAGAAAAAGTGTTTATGAATAAACCTCAGAAAATAAATAACTTAAAACGTAATATCGAGGATCAAATAAGAGCCATAAGCCCGAAATGCTTTCAAATGTTATGCAGAATGTGTTGGATAAGGCTATTCAGTGCGAAACCGAACATGGTGGACACTTAAAAAACATTATTTTTACTTTCTCTAGTTTAAGTAAGTTCAAGTGCAAATGAACAATTATAATCATATATATTGTCAAAAATCTCAGAAGGTTCAGTTTACCTACTGCTAAAATTTGATGAGTATAACTTTAGAATTATAGGAGCTACTGAAGATTTAAAAGTGTTAGTGACATTTGGGCCATCATTCATAATAATTATAAATACAGTTTTATTATATTTAATTTTTTGTTTGTTGGTGGCACAAGTGTGAGAGCGCTGAGCAAAATGTATTCAAAGTTACACTCATTTTCAGTTACCATCCATCAGGGGGCTCACAACCAGGGGGGCAATCAAATTTCAGGGCACCCCTTGGGAGCGTACCTGGCTTAACAAGTTCAAATGTATAGCATCAAGATCGTAGATGACAGAAGATGTAGATTTTGAAAAATATTCTCACTCTGAACATTATGCGGTTGCGGAAGATTTTTTAATGAGAGAATGAATGTGTTATGAAAAAGGGGCAAAAATCTAACAAATAAATAAGAGTATACAATTAATATGAAGCCCCAAAAATATTTAGACTTACTTGGATACTTTGGTCTCTCCCTGACTCGCTGTCTGCAGCCGTAAGTCGCACCTGTACATTCATCACATCTTGGACCCAGGACTCGTGTGGGGTGAGCCTCCAGGAGAGTCTCAGACAGCCGTACCTCTTGGACAGTGCGCGGACATTCAGAAGCTCAGGAGGGTCAAACTTGGCTGTGCTGAGGGGCTCCACAGACACCGGTAGCGACGTGGTCTCCCCGAGCTCATTCTGGGCTTTGACATAGATCTCCATGTCCGAAAACCAGGTGAAGTCAGAGCGGGGGATGGTGTAGTGGTGCCGCCCTGGTGGTAAGATGTAGCTATAGTTTTTCTTTTTATCTCTAAAATGAAATCAAATCAACATGTTAACATATATCATGAAAAACAATACATTTCCATAAACCAAATGCACAAACTAACTTGTTTCGACCATATTACATATAAATAATACTTAACCTTATATCGGTATGTAGGCTGTACTTTGTGGGCAAATGGCTGTCTCTTCCTGGATCCCAGCTACACAACATGGTGCTGGGTGTGGTCAGATTAGTTTGGCAGTGCAGGTTTTGAGGTACTGATGGAAGATCTATAAAATACATAAGCAATACATTTGTTGTTACATTTTTTTTTTTTTTAATTGCTTATTTTATTCGGTCATTACATTCAAAATCAAGCATTATTCAACTTGTACATAACATTTCTATCGAAAGGGTTTAGACTGAAGTAAAAACTACTTATCATGCCTAACCCTATTTAATAATAATGCACAAGAAAAGCAGCATATTCTACAACACATGACTCAATATATTTACAAAAGAAGGTCACATGAATCATTCCTGAGTCCTGTCATTTTCAAAAAGTGATGTTTTATATGTCTTTTTAAATGCTTCTATTGTGCTTTTTAATTTATCATCAATGTTGTTCTACACACTAACCCCGTGAACAGAAATACAATGATGTTTTTTGCTGGTTCTAGTCTTACTTTTTTTGAATATACCTGTTCGTCTAAGATGATATTTACTCTCTTTCTGTTTGAATAACATCTGTAAACCGGGGGGAGCTTATGATTATACGCCTTGTACATCATTACAGCTCAAATCAACAAGATCAGACAATTTTACTAGTTTTAACTTATAAAAAACAGAATTTGTTGGTGCGAGATAGTCTGCTTGATTAACTATTCTAACGACCTTCTTTTGGAGTAGAAAAATAGATATGTATTACCCCAAATTTCTACACAGTAATTCAAATATGGTAAGAACAGACTATTGTACAAATTTCATTTTACTCATTATAGCATCTATTTTGGCTAACTTTGTCCGAAGAACACTAATGTGCACTTTCCAATTAAGTTTAGTTTGCTCTTGTTTAAGTTTTAGTTTAAGTCAGTATGAATACCTAAGAATTTGGTTTCAGTCACTCGTTTTCCATATCATTTAATGTAATGCTATAACAAAAATTAAGACTGACACTTTAATTCATACATTGAGTTAAATTGCTGTACTGTGGTGCAATGTGCAGTTCTCAAATTATTGTCCGTTTTTTCCAATTGGGTAACTCTTGATGGAAGTCCTGTACTATCAAACTAGATTCTATCATGAAAGTTAAGTACTATGGTCTGTTAAAGTACAAACACGAGCTATTGCTATTTTAAAATTACAATAGATACCCATTATCTTACAAAAGTCATCCAGGGGTCTTTAAAAGTGCCAAAAAACACAAAAATTCTTACATCCAGCTCTGATTTGCAGCCCTCCCACTATCTGCGGTGGTGTGGTCTGGACAGTGCATATGAGGTAAGCCATGGTGCTGTTGAAGTTGGGTATAACGACAGTAGACATCCCTCCGCTCTGGTTGACCACAGAGCTGCTGGGGAGAGCTTGTCCATCCAGCTGCCAGTCTATGGGCACAGCTGGGGCGATGGGTACGGGGCAGTCCTTGCTGATGGTACAGGAGGCCGACACAGGTGACCCCAGAACCACCATCGGGCTGGACGTCTTTACCTCGGCACAGGGCTGCACGGCATGCTCTAAATATGAGAAAATGTGTTTAAATATCACGAGGAAGGCAACAAAACAATAGAACTATGCCACTTTTCAGGTCATCTGCTTGTCTTTGTGGAGATGTTATTTCTATCTTGACCGCTCCACTTCATAATTTTCTCACCCGAAGTTGTTTTTGGAGTGATTCGTGCATGTTCGAGCAGTCTTTAATCGCTTATTTTCAAAAAGCCATGTTGCAGATCAATCCCTATTTTCACTGCCACTGACCAGTGCCCTATGCTTAGTTCATTCTTTAATTTTACACTGCATGGTCAAAAAAAAAAAAGTCACCACCTGGATTTAACTAAGCTAATAGGTACGAGCCTCCTATTGGATAATTACTGCATGGGCGACTGAGGTAAGAATGAAAGAATGAGGTCAGCTGACTACCTGAATATACTGAATGACCAGGTTATTCCATCAATGGATTTTTTCTTCCCTGATGGCACGGGCTTATTCATGATGACCAAGATGACAATGCCAGGATTCATCGTGCTCAAAAGTGAAAGAGTGGTTTGGGGAGCATGAGACATCATTTTCACACATGGATTGGCCACCACAGAGTCCAGACCTTAACCCCATTGAGAATCTTTGGGATGTGCTGAGAAGCTTTGTGCAGCGGTCAGACTCGACGATCATCATAAGATCTTGGTGAAAAATTAATGCAACGCTGGATGAAAAATTAATCTTGGATGCAGAAAATAAATCTTGTGACACAGCGAATGAGTGCCGTAATGAAACAAGGCGGACCAACGAATGAGTAGCGTGTGTGACTTTTTTTTTTGTTTTTTTTTGATGGTGGTGACGGGCCACGCACGATTTTATTATCAGTGTGTGAGCCTTTTTTTTTTTGATACAAATCAAAGCTGCTCCCTAACGTGGTCTGTAGCTATCCATCTGAGTTGCCACCTTCACTTTACTAATGCAAACTTGTTTCTTTTATGAAGTCGTTTGTTATAATTTGCAGTTTGAAATCTGCAAATTATAACATAATAGTCCACGGGGGTCATAGATTATAGCTACAGATCAGACTCAAGCACAGTACGCCTTCTTTAAATATCGTTAAAGTCCACTACTCCCATGTTACTAAAACTACAGCAGATCATAAATGTCAGGTTGTCTTTTTGTCCAAACAGTCTTTTATTCTAGCTACATTTGTTCTCATAGCACTTGCACTTACAAACTATTTTCTTCATGAAACTATTTAGTATGAGGCTGGTTTTGTCTGAATTCTTATAAGTTACACAATCTATTAAGTCCTTGTAAAGTATATAGTATAGATAGAGTGTGACGTGGCTAGCCAGACTAATCTAATATTGTCATAATTTGTCAAGTACATAAATAACTTTAATACTTTCAAAAAACTTTCCTCCATTTTCTTTGTTTTTGAATGTAAAAGATTACAACCAAGCAGAGGACTGGGCTGTTCCTGACTTGTACAAAATACTAACTAACCCATTAACAATTTAAGATTTTTGATTCATTTTGGACAAAGGGAAAAGGCAAAAATAAATATGGAGTAGTTATCACAGGAGGAGGATGAACCTTTTTTTTTTATTAATGGGTAGAAGCAAACATGCAAAATGCTTTATAATGGTTTCAGATTATGAAAAAAAATATATATATATATCGCGTTATTTTAATTTTATTTATTTGTTTGATAGAGACTATGTACATTAATGAACATCTGTATTAAACACATGTAAATATACCAGATTATAGCTACCGAGATAATCCACATCCATACTCCATGCAGGTAACAAAATAAGTACAACATAAAGAATTAAGAGATTAGTACAACACAATGAAACGCCAAAATGTGTTGGTTCCCCAGTAAAAAATGCCACTGCTATAACGACAAAACGTTTTATATTCAGCCCGACAGAAAAATCAAAGTCAGTAAGTGAAGCTGTAATAACTATAGCCTCTGTAAATGCTGGTTAGGCATTTCCATTTAGATGTGCTTTTTCACTCACCATTCCTCTCGCCATTCACCAACGCCAACAGCATGACAATCAGAGACAGCCGTGTGAATATCATCCTGATAAACCTGTTAGGCAGACAAAATGAAAAAAAAAAGAAAGAAAAAAGCACTCATGAGCAATCAGAAGTGCGTTTGAACTAGCGTCTAGGTGAATGACATGGTGTATTTGTGTATTGTGTGTGGATGCATTGACAGTGATATAGCCATAGAAATGTGCTTGAGGTGTGCAGAATGGCATGTGATCTCCATAACACAGTTCAATATAAAGAGGAAGGTCCTCCTCATAAATATTTAATCATGTCTTCCTGCAGCTCTCGTCAGTAAAAGACGTGCCTGGGTCCACAGTTGACTAACGTGATTGCCATTGAAGGTTTTTTAGAGAAATAACAAAAAATCTGATATCACAACATTGTCGCTATTACTCCTGTTCAAGAAGTCATCCATTTTAATTGCAGTCTGATCGAGAAGTGCTCCATAGCTGATTGACGAAATACAATGAGGAGAAAACTGGAGTAGAAAATTAGAGCTTGTAGCTATGCTTTTTATTGCACTGAAAAACTTACTGTGAGCAGGCTTGCACCTCCACAAACCTGACTCTCATCTCTATTTCCAGTACCTTTAAGTTAACAGACTCTCAGGTGCATCTCATATTGGGATTTGGCACTTTAACTTTTAGGTATGAAGGGAGGAAGAAGAAATACTCACCATTTCAAGTTCAGTTTCGTGGAGAAAGTGTCATCTTCAACTTTTCCAGGACAAGAAATGTGTGTTTTTGGCAAGTTGCTGTAAAATAAAGTAGAATTAATTATCAAACACATCCATTCGTTTAAATCCCTACTGAGCAATGGCCTGGAAATTAACATTAGTAAAATCAAAATTAAATGTGGTTAATAGATGATAAAAATAGAGCCAATGATAGAAAATAGGTATATGCACTTTGGTCAGTGGAGATGATGAGGAATGAAATGTCCCACAGTACGGCATTAAACTTGACTGCATACTATGTAACATTTCAGGCAAAACAATGAAGTCGTAGAGTTAGATGGCAGGTCCACCATCATAAAGTGACATAAAGTGCATCTTCTTTTGTACAGAATTACACTTTTGACATAATGAGGTGTAGATGTGCCGCTAATATGAGTGTATACTATAGCAGCAACATCCAGAAACAGTAACCCTGACTACGGGGTTCACAAAACACAAGAGCAGGTACTACAGGTGACTGTGCTGTTTACAAAAAGTGCTTTTGGACAACTCTCTTTTGCTTATGGAGCAGGGCAGATGTGAAACACACTGCTGCTCATATACGAGAGCTCTCAACACTGGAAATATTTTCAAAAGCTTTAAAACTGTGGTTGTTCGAAGGCCAAATATGTCTCCCTGTAGAACTAAATGACAGTTTTATATGGAGGGGTTGTTGGATTAACTTTTAACTTCTAACTTCAAATGTACTGTTCAATAATTGTGTGTATAGTGAGTGTGTTGTGTGTATACTGAGTGTGTTGTGTGTATAGTGAGTGTGTTGTATGTTTAGTGAGTGTGTTGTATGTTTAGTGAGTAGGGATGGGACGATATTAAAATTTAGACTAACGATTTATCCATCCATCCATCCATTTTCTTCCGCTTATCCGGGGCCGGGGTCGCGGGGGGGCAGCAGTCTAAGCAGGGACTCCCAGACTTCCCTCACCCCAGACACGTCCTCCAGCTCCTCCGGTGGGACCCCAAGGCGTTCCCAGGCCAGCCGAGAGACATAGTCCCTCCAGCGTGTCCTGGGTCTTCCTCGGGGCCTCCTCCCGATTTAGACTCACGATAATATCGCTAATCGTGATGGCCGCGATAATCGTGATTATTGTGATTTTTAGCGGTCACGGTAACTGTGCTTAACGATATTTTCGCCATAAATTATTAATTTTTTAACGTTCCAACGGCCCGGGCCTATTTTACAACTCTACAGGAATGTACATGTACTTCTGCGTCACCCACACAAACAATGTACACATCAAATGAAAGTTACAGCTCCTCTTTCTGAATATGCAAACCATTTCCACCACAGTGTTGTCACGAAAGCCGTTTTTACAGAAAAGCCAAAAATGCGGATTTGGACTTCTCACCTTTGAGGCTCTGGTTCTGTCAAACATCAACGTATTTCCACAATATCGGTCTCATTCTTTCCGTAGAGGTCCAGAGAATATAATCCAGTCAAGAAATTATGTCCACAAAATAACTTAGATCCTCCATGTCCAATCTGCTGCAGGAAAGTGAAATCTGCTCCGTCATTTTTTTGCATTTCTTCTGTCAATTTCAGGCATAACGAACTTCAGACAGCTCCAACTTTGTTTCTCAGTGATAAACAAACTGTTATCTTCTGATTGACACCAGTGTTGTCCAATCAGGTGGAGGTTGTGTGTCACTGGAGCCGCAAACAGCGAATCAGTGCGACATGTGACTGAAAGTTCACACCCCACTCTCCCCCGAGTAGAATCAACCAATCACATCACACACGTTTAGTGACGTTTTCTCCTTACAGCCAATGAGCAGCTGAACACGAGGATGTATGACATGCCATGTGTTTCTGTAAACAGACGCAGCAGGCCCAGTGCGTAACCAAAATTTTTTTATAGATTGACCTCAAATCTGAAATGTGAGAGGTCAACAATATTTTCAATTAAAATATAGTGTATTTTTGTCCCCAGCTCCCTACTGCAGCTTTCTTCACCTTAATTTTTACAAAAAAATTTAGGCAAGGATGAGAAAAATCATTTTTTATGTGTGTTCCAAAGTGTATAAATACTTACCAGACAAACTTACAGTGATTCTGACACCTGTGGGTAAAACTATAGGATGTTACCTTTACAAAGACCCCAAACTTGTGTAAATATCACTTATTGTTGAATAACAGTTATCATTTTAATTTGGAGAGGTCAGAACAAAGGCAATTTCACCAAAATGACCCAGAATGGTAAGGCAACTAGAGGCGTCTCTGACCCGGAGCGGTTCGTGTCAGAGTGAAGACGACTGTGGACTCAGGAGGAGAGGAGCCTGTGTTTTGATGTATTGGATGCTGTTCACAATCGGTGAGCGTGGTTTATTCTGCTATTGACATGATTGTAGGTAAATATATATCATGTGTGTGTCTGTAAAATGCTGTTTAGCTACTACACACAACACAATCTACATTCAGTAGTTTATGTCACTTACGATGAATATTTTCAGCTCAAGTTTGTCAAACAGTGCAGGATGTTTGTCTCGTAAATCTCGTGCAAGTTGCTTTTGTTTTGCTCTCGGACCCGCAACTTTTTTCCGGCATCAGATTCTGCACCAGAACAGGCACAGACGACACAAGTGTCATAGCTGTGACAGAGCGCCCCCTTGTGAGCAAACACCAAAACTAGCATCTAAACGTTGTATTGAAACCAGAAACATGAGTCAGTCTGGCGCCGTAAAGACTATTATAATCGTGCGAGATGATCACGATTATGGAAAAATGCCACGAACGATTAATTGCGGACCTTGTTTTTTTTAATCGCGATTCACGATATTATTGTTTATCGTCCCATCACTAATTAATGAGTGTGTTGTGTGTATAGTGAGTGTGTTGTGTGTATAATGAGTGTGTTGTGTGTATAATGAGTGTGTTGTATGTATAGTGAGTGTGTTGTGTGTATAGTGAGAGTGTTGTATGTATAGTGAGTGTGTTGTGTGTATAGTGAGTGTGTTGTGTGTATAGTGAGTGTGTTGTGTGTATATGAGTGTGTGTGTGTGTTGAGTGTGTTGTGTGTATAGTGTGTGTTGTGTGTATAGTGAGTGTGTTGTGTGTATAGTGAGTGAGTGTGTATGTATGTATAGTGAGTGTGTTGTATGTATAGTGAGTGTGTGTTGTGTGTATAGTGAGTGTGTTGTGTGTATAGTGAGTGTGTGTGTGTATATGTGTGTATAGTGAGTGTGTTGTGTGTATAGTGAGTGTGTTGTGTGTGTATAGTGAGTGTGTTGTATGTATAGTGAGTGTGTTGTGTGTATAGTGAGTGTGTTGTGTGTATAGTGAGTGTGTTGTGTGTATAGTGAGTGTGTTGTGTGTGTATAGTGAGTGTGTTGTGTGTGTATAGTGAGTGTGTTGTATGTATAGTGAGTGTGTTGTATGTATAGTGAGTGTGTTGTGTGTGTATAGTGAGTGTGTTGTGTGTATAGTGAGTGTGTTGTATGTATAGTGAGTGTGTGTTGTGTGTGTATAGTGAGTGTGTTGTGTGTATAGTGAGTGTGTTGTGTGTGTATAGTGAGTGTGTGTATGTATAGTGAGTGTGTTGTATGTATAGTGAGTGTGTGTTGTGTGTATAGTGATAGTGAGTGTGTGTGTGTGTATAGTGAGTGTGTTGTGTGTATAGTGAGTGTGTTGTGTGTATAGTGAGTGTGCTGTGTGTATAGTGAGTGTGTTGTGTGTATAGTGAGTGTGTTGTGTGTATAGTGAGTGTGTTGTGTGTATAGTGAGTGTGTTGTGTGTGTATAGTGAGTGTGTTGTATGTATAGTGAGTGTGTTGTGTGTGTATAGTGAGTGTGTGTTGTGTGTATAGTGAGTGTGTGTGTGTGTATAGTGAGTGTGTGTGTGTATAGTGAGTGTGTTGTATGTATAGTGAGTGTGTTGTGTGTATAGTGAGTGTGTTGTGTGTATAGTGAGTGTGTTGTGTGTATAGTGAGTGTGTTGTGTGTATAGTGAGTGTGTTGTATGTATAGTGAGTGTGTTGTGTGTATACTGAGTGTGTTGTGTGTATACTGAGTGTGTTGTGCCCTCACATCAACCTGCTGAGGAACTGAAGATGCAAATTTGCCACGTTCGCTATAATCTTCATATATTACCATTTTTAAATGTTCATTAATATGTGCTATCCCTTTGCTGTCTAAAACAACATTTATTCACTTGTTGACCAGCCCTCTCCAACTGCAAAACTGTTCAAATTGAAAACATTAAGCAGACTCCTTGGATCACAATAAAAGCAATTCATGTTGTTAGTTATCAGATTTCCATTACCCCACTTCTAATTCACCATCTCCACTCAGCACCGTTCCACCTCCGGGCAGAGAGTTACTTCTGGAGATGCAAATTCCACCAAACCCAGACAAAGAGCTGCCATATATTAATAATTTGTAATTCAAAAGCTAGCGTCAAATCGCTGCCCCCAGTCCACAATAACCTGCTATTTGGTAAAGTGTTTGTTAAAGCAGTCAGAAATAGACTTTCTCCCAGTTTCTTATCAGCAGTGTGCATAAAGGCCTTCATTCTGCTTCCAATTTCACATTTGTGTTGACGGCTACACACAATAATTGTCTGTAGCAAGAATGGAATTGGTAAGGAGAGGGAGGGAAGATGAGATAGGCTTATTTTTGTAATAAAAAGACTAAATAAAGTTTTTGGAAATTGATTCTTGAGTGAGTGGAAAAAAAAAAAAGATGTGCAACTGACGCCATATGTTTCCTCCTACACTGATGGAGGTTACAGCATGCCCACTTTCAGGATTTAGCAATATCCTTAGTGCGATGTGATGACAAATTGTCCACTATTTCCTCTTTTTAGTTGACACAGTTTTCACAGTATATGGTATATTTTTGGAATTGTCATAGTAAAAATGTCTGAGATATAGTTTCATGATGGGACGTACCAAAGGAATGGCTTGAAAAATCAGTTTTTGAGTCAGAAGTTACAAAACTCCAACGTTATAGAAAGGGGGAATCCAGATCTAGTTTCACATCCTGTTTTTAAGAGCAAGTACAAAAATAAAGATCACAATTGATTTTGTTCTAGGAATTGAAATGTCCATTATTTTTATTTTATTCGGATAATCTGTGATTATCTGTATATGAATTCAAAAGGTTCACATGTTTTACCATTTTGAATAAATCAGTTACTCAGTTAAATATGTTCAACCATGTAACGCTTTGGGAATAGTATTTACTCACTACCTATCAGCTTTCTGTTATAGCATTTTGAGAACTGTTTCCATTAAAATCTTTTTCATGTAAATATATTTGTAAAAATGTGAAGATATTTAGTTTTAAATTACTATAGCAACGCTCTTAGATTGTCATCATTCTGAAACCCAATATCGACTTGACATCACAATATCAAAGTGTTTTCTATAATCAAATAAACATCAAAACTGTAATCAAAATTTGAATCAGGGAAAGTGTATCTAGATCAATCAAGTATTTATTCGTATGTATAAACAACAACAAAAAATGGCTCTTAAAAATTTCAAAGATTCTCAGAAAATAAGAAGGACTGGACTTCTAAGAAATAGTGTACCAAGCCATTATAGTTTCTCTTAAAATGTGAGAATGAAAGGAGCAGCTAATGGCTTGAAGTAAACATAGGGTCTAGACAAGAAGAGTACTCACCACAGAGGAGCTGCTGAAAGACTGCCCGCACGGAGACACAATAGAGCTGTGAGCTAACCAACATCCTCGTTTGGGCTTTGTGAAACTTCACTATTTTTCAGGAAGACACCCGAGAGTAATGGGGCCCACTTCTGGGAATGAAGAAGAAGAAAGGGGGTGATATAGTTTGCCATCGTAAGTTGTTATTTGTAGAGGTGTATGTGTATAACATGGGCTGTGCAATTAGTAGGATTTTAATCAAGATCAAGATTCACTTATTTCTAATCATCAACATGGGGTGTGGGGAGAGGTGTATAATATATTCTGTAAAATGACAATGAATAAAAATCTCAGTAGAAAGTTACATATGTAACTACAGCTCTGTGAATCCTGGATAACTGCCAGGGGCAGTGCCTAAAGCACTGAATGACCATTTTAGGTGGTTTTATTGCTGAAAAATACCTTTAAGATCATGCATAGTGAGTGGGCTCGCTTCTTCACAGATATGACCTGTAAGTTGTGTCAGTCAGTCTAGGTAATACCTTAGGTACATTTAATGCCATACATCCCAGGCAAAGCTATAACATCCTCCACCAGAAAAGTCCTATAGTGCACTGATGTGGAAAGATGACCAGTCTAGATGAAAAGTAATCAATTTGTGAAGCCTGGTGAGTTTTGAAATACAAAAGAGGTTTTATTCTTTGTTACAGCAGATACAAACAGGCCCAGACCTGCCCTGGCCACAGATTTGTAACCTATTCATTAATCACACTTTGTGATTTACTGTCACAAACAGAACATGCACCGAAGAAATGTTCATTGTTGTGGATAAAAAAAAATTAAAAAAAAAGTCAGATGAAGTCAGTTCCATTATTGTTGACTGAGATGGAGGCAAATTCAACAGTTCATCATTAAGGAGCATTGTTGTGTTCAGTTCAGTTTGTTCATATCCAATATGATTTGTAGTCACAAGATGAATGCTGTTTTAACATGATGGTGGTGCTGTTCAGTCAAATCTTTCTTATCGTCTGTCAGTTGTCCATGTGTCGATCTTCAGGGCTGTGGTTGGGGACACGAGGAAGAGGTCGAGTCCTTTTGAGTCACATAAACACTGTTTTCTCACAATTCAATTTTGTAAAACTAAACTATAAAACTAAACAAATTTTGTAATATTCTCCCTTTGACACATTTATATATGTGTACATATATATGTGTCAGTTTTGTTCAGAGCAATTATCTCTGCTGGCTTATTTATTTTAGTTATCTTCTGCTGTAAAAGAAAACTTTGGTTAAATTGTAATTCTGAAAGAAGCATTTTGTGAAGCACAAAACTGTAATTGTTTAGTTGTTAGTGTTCTTAGTGGGTGATTACTTAATTACTTCATATGAACACGTAAAGAAAAAAATATGAACATGTAAAGAAAAATTCTCACAATTGAAACTGCCTCCAGTCATTGTCTTGTTGACACTATTTACGACGGTTGAGCTGTTAAACACATTTTTTTCTGCTGAAGTACAATTTACACCACACAGTTTCAGTTTGACTGGTCAGGTCCAACGACACACAAACAAACAGTTAACTTGTGGTGTCACACTTTAACACATTTTTTTGCAGTGAATTTTTTTTTCTTTCTATTTACGTTTTTTTTTTTAGGTTTTTTTTTTTTTAGATTTGAGTGAATAAGAGAAGTAAAATAATTCAAAGTCAAATGATGGTAATGTGATAAATAAATTTACAATTAACTGCACATAATATCCCATCTTAGACCATTTCTCGCCGCAGGGCCTCTCAGCCTTACAATTAACTGCACAGGGCCTCTCAGCCTTTTGCCTTTTACCAGTTAGTAACCCTAGATAGGATTTTCACCTAGTGGCTGTTCGCTAAATAGCAGGGACTTTCACCCGTTTGACTTACTAGTTACAACTAGGCGAGCCATGACTGTTTTGTAGTTAACCTTAATGATTCCTAAACCTCACTCTGAAGAATAAATTCAAGTAGGTCTCAATACTAGATTATATATAAAGCAAAGTGCAGCAAAAGATGTTCACCTTTACACAGTGTCTCACAGCTTAGCCAAAGGTGGAGTTACAGTCATCACAGTCACAGACTAAACCTGGATCAGGGGTGGGAGAGACTGGGCACAGGGAAGGGGCAGAGTGTTGTTGTGTAGCTCCATAGTGGCTTTCAGAAGCTTTACTCTTCTTCTGATTTTACAAGTTGACTTGGCTCCTCAGTTGTAATCCATTTCTGTCTAGATGCTCTTGAAGTTTTGTTCCCCGTTTTTGTTGTAACACTTGTCTTAAAAGGATGAGCAGCTCTGTCAACTATGTCCCAAAAGTGAGGAACTCAAGAGTGAGGGCGGGCCATTTTGTTGGGATAGTATGTGGATTGTGGTGTTATAGCAGCATGGTGGTACACTCATGAGATCTTGGCAGTTAAAAAAGGCTGAAAAAGTCCAATCAAGAAATTGAAATATGGGAATTTTAGCTTTTGTATGATGAATCAAAGCTGATCAGAACTATGGCCATTGGGTATGTTTAGAGAATTCCAGTTAAGAATTTTGCATTTGAAAATACATTGTCCTTTGATTTACCAGTCTTTGTAGATTAATATTTCCTTTTCAAATGAAATAAAGTCTGTGTAGCAAAAGTAAAAAAAAAAAATATAAGTCAAAAGTAAAATTTGTTCCAATCTAGAGGTGGTGATCCAGGATAGAAACCAATGTCCATCTTTCTTTGAAAGCGCCATGCATCAGGACAGAAACCTGGACGACCACTCGTGGGTCTCACTTCTGACACCATTATAGTGATGGAAAAATTACAATTTTCCATTTGTGAAGCCTGGTGAGTTTTGAAATGCAAAAAAAAGGCTTATTCTTTGCTACAGCAGATACAGGCCTGCCCTGGTCACAGACTGGTAGCCTCTCGGCGTCCCAAGTCTCTCTGAGTCTCTCTCCTAGAGCATCTCTCCCACTGGTCCTTAGTCTTCCCCTCTCTAAGTCCCCCAAGCATCTGAGCTCTGAGTATTTATAACAGAATGACAAAGCTACACACATTTTTGTAAAAATCTGAACTGTGACCTATTGAGGGCTTCAGCTTCCTGTCATATGGTGCTATATTCAGGATGGGTAAAATGCATAATATTTAGTTTCGAACTTTACCTCAGTCAGAAAGCCGTGGATAGTTGTTTTCTGTACTCATACCATTTATTTACTGTGATATACCAAGATGCAGGTGTCCAAAAGCACTTGAAAATGCCTGAATAATGAAAAAAGAGAACCTTTGCAGAGTGTCAAGTATTGAGAGAAAAAAAAATATGGCAGCTATTCAACTATTTATGACGTTTTTACTTTTTAATATATCTGCAGAATGCCCTCTAACATAACCGCGGAGTCTGCAATAAGTCTTCAGAACCATAACCTTACAAGACTTCTGCTGCGTCACCCATGCTATTCCCCACACATTGTCTTGTCCCTTTGTCAGCATGGTAATAGAACAAGCTCTTAAATGAGATTGTAAACTCCAATTTGACCCCCCAAGGGCACTGGAAACTACTTGCCATATCACGTTTATTAGCTTATTAAATGCTGAAATGATTCTCTTGCTACGGCCTCATTTCGAGCGTGGAGCAAGCTTAACCCGCACTACTTTTCCTGCCGCCCTCACCAATGTAATGATACTAACTAAGTGTGCATCAAGAGAGCGCTGGAGACGAAATTAAATGTAGATTTTTGAGCAAGAGTCACCCGGAGAGTAGGCACGTGCTCACTAATTAAAAACACATTAACCGGTTATCATACGTTGACATATTCTGCATGATCTTTTCTTCCCTAATCAGTGGTAATGAAGGAAATGCTCCACTTCCATTGGGTATTACATGCTACATTTCAGTGAGCAGTAAAATTAGCTGAAGGCCCAGAGGCTAGAATTGATGAAGCTTCACCGCTTTTGATTACGGTTCTTGTACTGTACGTCGGCTAATAGAATGCGGGGTGCTCTTGAGATTCTTTCCTGACTAACCCATGCTGCATTAATCACCTCTGGAAATAACCTCCATTATTCAATGTAACACAATTACAATAACAACTGCAGTTATATCGACCTATGCTAATCTGGGATGTTACAATCTAAAATTATGATTCACATATTTTAATTGATATTACTGGAGAATTACATTATAGCTTCATGATTGCTTATTCTATTGATGCTACGTCTGTCAACCTCGCTCCCGCCCATTGACTGACATTTCACCTAAAGACCACCTGATGTTTTTTTTTTATTGATCAGTATGAAACAGACTTTCCTGGTCAGATTATCAGCAAAGGTCGTCAAAAACAGCATTGACAACCACAAAAAAGTATGGTCTCTGCAGTGAAAGTTAAAGAGCAAATGTGCATTATATAGGCCTGAGAACGAGGGGGCGGGTCATTGCAAGTTATTGTACTTGTAAAATTTTGAGGAAAATCATAAAAATCAAGTTGTAAATGATAACATATCGACAAGTAGCTGGTATCGAAAATTAGAGTTCAGTGAGTTCTAACTTTGAGAGAAGGCCTCAGTAGCGCCACCTCAAAAGTCGATTTTCACGGCACCAATGGGAGCTCAGTCCGGAAAATTTTCAGCGTAGAGGAATTAACTAAGCATAAAAAATTGGTCATGTCGGGACATGCAAAAAAATCTTTCACAAGCATTGTTGGATTCAAATGGATCCGATGGAGAGGACAAGTCCATTTGTGAGGTGAATGTAATGGACATTCCAGTGACCGGTATTAGAGCTCAGTGAACACTAATTTTGAGGGAAGACCCCAGCAAAAAATTATGAAAGAACCTGAACAAACTGAAGCAGCATTATTTCATCAGAACTTAAAGAAAAAAAAAAGTTATTTCCCGGCATCAGTGCTTCCCATACTATGATCTGGTGCAGAAATCCCCCATGGAGAAAACAATTAAACTAGCTAATGAGAAACATGCTCTGACATGATTCACTGACTTAAAAATTACACAGGACAGCAGCAAGAGGACCCAGTGGAGACGTTGCTTTTCCCAAATAAGTGCAGATTTTATTTGATTTTACAAAGTTTAAAGGTCTTCTGAGCACTGTCTCCCGATCTCCAGTATGATATGTTATTGATATTTATGCTCCACAGTGGTTTATAAGTGTCCTATATTTGCAATTCCAGGTTATTTCCAGAAGACAGCGCTGGGGGGAGGCACACTGAAAAGCATTCTTGAGACGGAGAGGTGAGGTCAAACTTGCTCCGACTCACGACACTGCTCCTTACATGCACCCAATCCACTCCTATCTAGTACCTGTCACCCACCACTGCAAAATGGAATTGACTATTGATTTCCCCTTTACCACAGGTCAGTAGCGCTGGCAGGCTACAGGGAGCTTTCCCCAGGCCGGGAGTGGGACAAGGAGAGCAGGGGCACCGCATATAATACAGGCTAGTGTACAAGGACAAAAACCTGGACCTGGTGTAGTTTGAGCCATTGTGTTGTCCACTTGTGTTTAAGCAATAAGTAATGAAGCAATGTGTGAGTAAGGTTTGGGTGGAGTGTGTTTATGTTCTTCATGCGTTACCGCGGGTTCCCTCTTGAGTAGTCCCACTTCCTCCCACTACTCAAAAACATGTTGGATGGATTGCGTTGGTAACTGATTTTTGGAACAAACTAGCTTTATGCCTCTAAGGTCAGTTCTAGATCAGATCAGATTACAGAGAGAATATTCAGGTTTTGTTATTGCAGACAACCCAAAAAAGCAGATAGAAATTTAAAAGCATGGTTTTAATGTTTTCTAAAATATCATGGATTGTTCAGCCTTGTAGGATTGGCATTTCATGTAGCCCTGATATTTGAAACAATAGCTGACATTTGAGACCCATGCACTTTGAGATATAAAGAAGGAGTAAACTGGGACAAGGGGGCATACCAACTCTCTCATACCTATAATATAGTTCTGATGCTGACGGACTGCAGATGGTCCTACTGCTTGAAGTAGGAAGACTGCACCAAAGTCTGTTGAAATCTGTTGACTAGATAAATCACAATTCCTAAATTTTATTCCTGAAGACCCAATGAACCTGATCCAATATGAAGAGGGAAACTGACAAAGTTTATCAAAAAATATAAAAATGTGCAAATGGAACAAACTTCAGTTATGATTGTGTGAAGGATGCACAGTTAAACTAAAGCCCTAATAGGATGTCTTGCTTTACACATCTGTATCTGTATATTCATGTCTCATGCCATAGTCAGCGAACCTGTGTTGTGTGTAGGGAAAGTGTTGTGTCATACCAGGTGGTGTTGATGATTATTTTACTAAATTAATCCATCTTATATAGAAAACAATCCACTAAAATACACCACTCTGCTGCATTCTGTTGAGCATCTACTTCTGAATTAAGCTAATTTAAGCAATAATTTAATGTTTCAGCAGTATCACTATGCAAGCTGCCTTGGAGATAAACCCAGACAGATTGTGTTATAACGTAACATGAGCGCACATCTACCTTTACATTTGCTGTTACTGAAAATGCAGCACATTGCTTTACAGGCAGACTCCAGATTGCAATTTTCCCAATATAATTACTCAACATTTATACCAATAAGTCAAAGATTAGTACCGCAGGCCTGTAGGTGCACTCAGTTAAATTAGGGTGTATTCGCCAATCAATGGGCCTCATTCATGAAGCATTCTTAAGAGCAAATTTGTATTTCTTACAAATATTTTTGGCATTCACAAAAGGTTTTCGTAACTGAAAATGTTGTCTGGAAGAACAAATCCTACAAACAGTCAGTAGCACAACACAAATCAGCTGTTTTAAAATATTATTACTCTAATAATGTAACAAAATATTCAAATTCCTCCATGATTGTAACTTATATCATTTCTTAAATTATTTCCTATAAAAATATTACTATGCGATCCAATAATATTTATGAGGAGTTTTGTAGAGCATGTGGTCTATTTGGTGTAACAGACTTTACAGGCTGCAGAGACAGCCTCAGTCTGTCCCATCCCCAGTGCTCTCCGTATGGGCTACTGTTACTTCTTAGAGTGGAAGTTACTAACATTTTTAAAGAAAACATTCATGAATGAGCTCCAGTGTGCACGGTATATAAAGTTTTTCAGCAGGTTTTGAGAAAACACTCTAAAAACTTTTGTAGCCTGTAAATGACAACAGAAGCCGTTGGGAGTGCACTTGGAAGCCAGTTGAGCGGCCACTCTTTCCTCATAAGCTCTATAAAGTTTAATGATGTGTTAGTCTTTGGACAGTGATCCGGCCCACATAAAAAGTAACCTGAGTGAGTGAGACGAGAGCACAAACTGGCCGTGTGTATGAAAGTAAATGGCTTTGAACTTTATTTAAAGAAACAATTAAATAGCAATAGGATGCGGCGGGCTGTGACAGCAGGTGACACCTGACTTTTGAGCTTGGTAGTGTTGTTTATCATTTGGCAATGCCAATAAAAGAATGTTCTCAGGAGAAAGGCAAATATACTATGCTGTGGCAAGAGATTCTCAACTAGGGGGGCTGTAAGGAGTTGGGACTGTTGTGGTACATTTTCTAGTGTTTCTTTGTTGGTATGAATTCTGATTAAATAATTGGTTGTAGATGTTAAAATTCTGTACTTATTTGAGCAAATTAGTTTTGACAGATATATTTGGCATATATTTAATTGACATTGTTCCATTTTGAAATTTGTGAAGGCAGGTTAGTTAAAAGCCTGGAAAGCCCCACTGAATTACTAAATGAACTACATTGTTGAATTGACATAACTCACCTGAGTCAACAGCGGTTGTTCTCTTCTACTTCAAACTCACAACTGATCTACTGTAGACTGCCCTCTACTGTGTTTTGTTTTAGTTTGGTTAAGGAGGAGGAGAAGCAGGGAGAAACTGAAGGGGAGAGGTGTTGTATGAGTCCTGGGTTTATGATGTCATCGTCTTTACCATCATCACTGGGCATTTCAAAACAAAATTTGGTTTTGGTGGATTCTCTCTACAAAGTTGGATTACAGTTGAGTGGGAGGTTCGCTCATCCCCAGTGGCTCAGGATTCAGTGTAGGTGTGTCTTCTGTTAGTTTTGATGATTGCAACTGTTTCACATCACTGGCCTCACTGGGGTCGGTCTTGGACTGTTGTTCTATGACTTTAGCTTGCACAGTTGTTTCCTCCTACTCCTGTTATGTTTTTTCTTGTCTTTAGGAGTTTTGGAGTCACTTGTTTAGTTTGTTTGTGTCTGGACATTAACCTCCTTTTCCAGCTCAATCACCTCCTCTGGCTCAGGCTTTGCAGTTGAAGCCTGGGTTGCTGAAGGCACGTGAATGTTGGATGAGAGATCTGTAGAGGTTTTCTTGTGATCACCTGAATTTCTTAAAGAACACTGTGGCTTCCTCTGTTCCTTTGGAGGCCCGAAGGATAAATCTCTATGTCAAACTTTGGTTCCCACCTCTCGACTTCCACAGTCTGTTGAGAAATATCCTGTTTCCTCTGTTTCTCCTCTCTCACAATCCAGATGTTTTCTTTGGGCACAGGAGCCGGTGCAGACTTGGCCATTGCTATCTCCTTCTCTGATACACCCTTTGCTGGTTTTGGCATTTCCTCTGTTAAATGGCCTGTTTCCATCCCTTCTTTTAAGAGGGACCCCATTTCATGCAGGGTTGGACTTATCTTTTCTGTTGTTCCTATAAGTAGTTGAGATGGTGGGTGCTTGGTTCATTACCCTTGTGACCACAGGAGGAAAGTTGCCAGAGACTAGTAGAACCCTAACCTGTTCTGTATTCCCGTGTCCACTCCTACTATAATGTAGGACCCATTTCTTGGAGCTTGAGTCATCTCTTGCCTACTTTTGGGATACCTAGGTTGATTGGCATGTGTTGTTGACTTCAACCTCCTCTCATTGGTGCCATGTCCTCCTCTTGTACTTCTCCTGGTTTTGCTCCTGATTCTCCTGAATGTGTCACATTTAAGTCTACGTCCGTTGTAGGCATATGTTGCTTGTTATTTGTCTGGAGTTTTTACCCATTTTGATGGTTGTCTTTTATCATCAATAATCTTGATCTTGTGCAGAGTCACTAAAAAGTGTCCTCTCTGCTACTCTCTTCCTATTTCTCTGAACTTCTCTGTCTGAACCTGTAAACAAGTGCTGGGAATATCGAATGACTGATATCTGCTTCTGTTTTCTCCTCAAAGAAATGTTAATGGAATGTTCCATGGCATCACTGCTTTGAATCAGCACATCAAAGCTACATACTGTTCATCGTGGCCTTGGTGCCTGGTCAATGGAACTCTCCAGTATTCGTGGGTTTCAGCTTCCTGTTATATGCAACATTTTGAGGACTTTTCCCATTCAAAATATATAATATTTTGTTTTAAATTGTTAATTGCTATGGCAACAATTCTGAAACAGTTCACTATGTCATTTTTGTGATGGATGGTTTGGCACATACTTGATCAGATCCAATTGTGACTGCTTTATTATTCTTTTTTTTTATTCTTTAAAGCACTTTGAATTACCTTGTGTACGAATTGTGTTATACAAATAAACCTGCCTTGCCATTATCTTGAATTAAGACCAAAATGACCTATATATCTTAAACAGAAAACATTCAAATAAGGAACCATCAAGCTTAAAAAAATTCCCCACAATCCCATTGAATCCAATAGAATCGTCTGATCATCTGATTTGAATTCTGAAAGACTAATGGCGCTGAGAGCACAAGTTTTATGCACACAAGCTGCTGATGATAAAGGTCAGAGATCTTTTAACTACATAGACAAATTTACTTCCCAAAATGACACATTCCCCATTTTGTGAACTCACGCACAAAGCCTAAAGTCATAGCAAAGTATATTTTCATTATAATAAGCAGAGTTAGTTAAAAAGTATAGTCCGTGACCCAAGAACAGATATGCAACACACTGGCTTGGTCTAAAAGATGCTAATTTATCTTGGTTACACCTGTTATCACCTCACAATCCAATCATGGAAAATACTGGGTTTTACTAAAGACATTAACTCTTAAAATGTCCTTGAACTTTACATATCCCTGCTGTTTACTGCCCCACTTGATAGTAGGTGATAGTATAAATAGTATATATATATATATATACTAGCCGTTGTGGTGGACATTGCAGTACCAAGCGATGGGAACATCAGGAAAAAGGAGCATGAGAAACTAGAGAAATACCAGGGGCTCAAAGAAGAGCTGGAGAAAGCCTGGAAGGTGAAGGCCTCAGTGGTGCCCGTGGTCATCGGAGCACTAGGGGCAGCCCAAAACCCCCAAACTGGAGGAGTGGCTACAGCAGATCCCAGGAAAAACATCAGACATCTCAGTCCAGAAAAGCGCAGTACTAGGAACAGCAAAGATACTGCGCAGAACCCTCAAGCTCCCAGGCCTCTGGTAGAGGTCCCGAGCGTGGAAAAAAGAGGGGATAAAGACCACCCGCGGAGGGTGAGGAGGAGATTTTATAGATATAGATATATATATATATATATATATATATATATATATCTGTGTGTGTGTGTATGTATATTGGAGACTATAGTAGCAAATATTCTGGTTTAACATGTATGTCCTTTGAGTTTATATTTGATAGAACGAGAACCAATGTCTTTGTAGTGGTTATACATTTGCATATTAGCACTCAACACTTCACCTATAAAGGTGTACTATGTAACTTTTCACTATGGCATTGTATTTGTTAAAGCATGACTGTTTTGATTGCTCAATAGATCTGACCTGTAATTTGACCAAGTAATTTTCACCTGCTTGTCTCCTGCTAAATGTTTAATGCTATACTGTGAAACACTGTGGGCATAGCAATAACATGCAGAACAGGTGATGGACCATCCTCCAGAAAAGTTATATAATGCTTTATTTTATAGGTTTCATTTTGTCTATCTCAGAAGCCAACTTTTTCCATAAGCTAAAATACACTGACAGTTCTTGAGAGCACCCATCTTACACAACTCCACTTTAGATACATTCAAATGTATGACTAACCTAATGACGTCACAACATGCCATATGTCACATACTCATCAAGGTTAAAAATAGTCCTGGTTTATTTCAGGTTACAGCCAATAATCTGATCCCCCCATGTTTTTGCATTTAGGTCATTGAACCACTGATAGGGGGTAAGGAGGCGGACAAGAATGTTGGATGTGTAGAAGGTAGTTGACAAATTCTAGCAGTTTGACATGTTTTTAAAAAAAAATCATTCTAGTCAGCGCTCACCATTTTGAACTGGGTCTGGCTCATATATTTTATATATAAGTGGACATAGATTGCCTGCTGGCCACATTCCAAACAGGAAGTAGACATGCATGATTTGGCTCCCATCGAGTCTGGCTCCAATTCACTACCTATTGAAAAATCAATTACCTCTCTCTGTAAATGTGGCTATGAGGCTTGTCGTCCTGATCTAAAAAATGTTTGTTTTAACCCCCTCTACGTGATCCCGGTGTTTTTATTTTTTCTATTTTATCTTTATGTGTATTGTTATGGATCTTTTTGACCTTCGTAATACCATCTGTTGTTATGTATGGGTGTATCTCTTGTTTGTGCTTTTAGCGGCCTCCAGCCACATTGATTAGACTAAACTGGCATGATTGTTTTGATGGTATAAATACACTGCATGTATTTTCATTTGTCAGCTAAGGGCGAGATGACTCTAGCAAACAGCTCTTTGACGATTGGGCACAATTGATTCAATAAACCAGACTTTTTGATTCAAGACAACTTCTCTGTTGATTATATATATATTTTTTAAGGTTTTTACTATTATAAATTCCACAACATCCATAAATCAGGATATGAACAATTACAACAGACAGGTTTGATCGACAGGTATTGCCTTGTTGCTGATTGCCCACCCCCTACCAAACCAGCACTGCGGGGGAAAGGGATGTGTACTTTCAACAACCTTGCTACTGATTGGCTCTTTGGATGCCATGAAACATGCACTCTGAATTCCAAATACAGAACTTCAAATTAGCTATTATTTATAACTGCCAACCTCAATTGGCTGTGGTGACACTTCATGGAAGGGCTAGAGACTTCATTTTCTTGGGAGCCAGATATTTTGAAGGGCCATGGTCTCTGGGCTGGAGGTGTGCACAAAATATTCCCAACACTAGACCTGTGTCAATAATAATGATATATAACAACAACGGCAACAACTGCAAATTAGATTTTAGTGAAAAAGAAAATATAAAAAGCTTCATCAACATTGCCAGTCCATACTGGACAAGTATTAAACTATACAAATACCAACTGTGTCTGAACTAGGACTAACCCAAAATTAAATTAACTAAATCAGGTCTAAATCAAAATTAAACAAGACTAAATCAGGACTAAACTAGTACTCACTCAGAATAAAACCTAAAGGACTAAACCATGACTCAACTCAACCAGTAAACAAAAGAAAATATTTGAACATTTGGAAGGTTGCAAGTCGCATAGGCCTGGTCTATGCCCTGACTGATCTTGTCTCTCCCTTCTTCCAGTTTTTCCCTGCAGGCCACAGATTTGACATAGCCATGTGATGTATGGCGCCTTTCCTGCAAACTGCCCATAAACAGTTGATTGCTTTACTTTTGTTCTGCCACTCACATACTCATTCCAGTTCTGCCCGGGCGCTCTGAACCAGCTCCCTGTGCATGGCTGACTCCTGATTGATTGATTTATGTGTTGATCAGTGAATAACCTTCCGCGCTCAGCTCCGATTCGCTGGCTCAAGCGGCGAGGAATCAAAGTTCTGCAGTTTTGACGTGTGGAGCTGCACATGGCGAGCCATTAATATTCCCCGGCTGTGTTTCCTGTCTCCCTCGGAAATGAAATAATAAACTACGGTGGCTCTGAAGGTCGTGTCAATACAAAAAGTGAGATTACAATGTCAAACAGATATTGTAAGCATGATGACAAGTAAGGTTTGATGACTCAATATCAGGTTAAACGTCTGATGTAATACAGGTTTTTTTACTCATCTAAAGTTGTCCATTTGTGTAGGAGCTTGATTTGGTGAAAACTCAATTATTGGTATGAAACAATATGCAGAAGTAACCTACCTACAGAAGCCCTACCACTTAAACAGGCTAAAAATTGTTACAGTCAAGATTTTTTGCAAGATCATTTATATTACATTATGGCTTTCTGTACCTTCAAATACTCGTCACAGAAAACACAACAGCATCTTATATAAGGTAAATGTCATTGTAAAGTGCTTTGCAAAAAGACACAACAGCAGCACGCACTTCAGGTCAGTGGATGCTCTAAACACTGAGCCAGTGACAATTTTAACTTGAGATACCTCAGCAACATGAAAGTTACCAAATGTACAGAGCGTGCAAGGTCAGTGTGCAATATTGCTGGTAAAAAACAGAGGAAACTGGTAAGCTTGTTTGCAATACTGTTGCCAGTAACATGTTTCCTTACGCGTTAGTCACCCTCATAGAGAAGGCATATGACACTCGTAGCGTGACTCCCTTCAGCTCTAAAGCATGTGTGAATTATTTTGGGTGTCATTAGGGATGCGCTGATTCATACTGGTATTAGATATCGGCATCCAAATATTGGTTCAGCAGATTCCTGGTTGGGTATACATGTGACAAAACTGATCCAAATGTTATTTTTGTTTAAAAGAAATCCTGTTTCAGTCTCTGTACTGGTATTGGTTGATATCAAGGATTGGCAGATACTTCAAGTTATAGTATCGAAATTGGTATCAGAACTGAAAAAGCTGGATTTGTGCATCCCTTGGCATCATTGATCTTGGTGTGAGATAGCAGCAAGTCATTTCAAATAACAATTTTTCCCATTTCTACTTAAAAAAAAAAATACAATAAGATCATTAATAGATTTTCTTTGAATATTCTCTAATAGTATATACCAAGACCAATTAATACTAATAGAAATATGTAGTAACTGGGTCAAATGCAGAGCCAGGTGAATGACAGTGAGAATAATCCAGACCCGTATACTTGTATCTTGATTGTTTTAATGAACTCCTTTCATTCCCATTTTGGCCTCCACCAGCACAGCGGCACAGCACAGCCACAGCAGGTGTATTTGCTAACATAACATCCGCACTACTGCTCTTACACCCAGCAGATTGTGGAGCGATTATGGCACGTGTCAAAGGCTGACCTTCTGTTAAGCAGCACCTGTGTACAACCATGTGTGAGCCAAAAGGATACGGACACTCCAGCACCAACAGATGGCACTATGGTAACATCCACACTACGAAGCAATCATGAAGAACAGAAGCGGGGAGGGAGCAGCATGGAAGTAGTTTTATTTATTTGGGCTTTTACAAAGTTTTGTGTAAGTTGGCAACAGCACATTTTTTGTATTCTCAGGCTAGGTTACAATTAAAAAGGTGTTGCCCTATGTAAGTTTTCATCTGGATGATACACCACCTAATTGATGTTTTTGCCTGGAAAGTTCCTCTGTATGGCAATAAACTTATTCATTTCCATGGAAACAAGCAAGTGATGCCACAGGGCCATGTTACAGGTCAGATCTGTGGTGAGGAGACCCCGCTCAATATACAAAGCATGTTTTTCAATGTATATTTGAACAATGAATACACCTGTAATTAATTAAATGCAAGTATGACGTACTTTGGAACATTCCAGGCAAAGCAGTAACATTTCCATGGAGACAAGCTGGTAGCAAACCCTCCACCCAAGTCACAGTCACAGTGAGTCAGTGTGTTTCAGGATGGAAAGGCCTCTGGCATAAACAATCTGGTGTGTCAGTCCAACTATTCCCTTCTACCCAAATGAGATGGGTAAGATGGGTTTGTTGGCTTCTTGTTTGATTTTCCATACATAGGCCAGGCATTGTAACCAGGTAGACTCCCCCTGGTGTCCATTGCGTACACTACACCGGGCTTTGACCCAGCTCCCACAGGGTACACCAAGTAGTAGACGCCATAGCCAGGACTATGGGGAAGCGGTAGTCCTTTCACTCCACCTATGCCATCTCCATTTAGAACAAAGGCACTGGGAGCAACACCATGCCAGTTATCGACAAATGGAAGTGGGTATTTGAGACTTTCCGAAGCCCTATACACAGCCAGGTCGGGGGGTTGCTTCTGTGGTAGGGGGCCATCTTGCTTGACCTGCTCGAAATTGGACTTGCGGTTGTACTGTGGTCCTCCCCCGGAAAGCTTGCTTAGAAGGTAGGATTGTGTTGGACTGTGACTGCCATACCCAGTAGGTTGAAAATGTGGAAATTCTCTGGGTGGATTGTAGTACTCGTTATAGTCCATAGCGGGAGGTTGAGGATTGTTTGGGGAGTGCTGGTAGTGAAGCGCCCTGGGATGTTGAACAGAGTAGGGGGGTGGTTCAGAAAGGTCAGGGGCCCCATGGACTCCCGGGTAATCCAAGCCCAAAGCTGCAGCTCTAGCTATAGAACATACAAAATAGAAAAATACACAGGCTCAGGGTTGGTTTTGTAGTTGCAACAGTCACTTTTTAATTGCATTGTCCATTAACTCTAAAACTGTTAATTTTCTGTAATTCAAATCTAAGTCTGCAACACTCTTCAACAGACAGAATACATCTTTAATGCCAGTTCGAGAATGCATACACAGTTTAACTTCCTGGAGGTGACAGAGCTTAAAACCATACTTCAGAACATTCTTCATGGAGATTAATACCTCTTATGACATACTGTGGAATATTATAGCCAGAGGAGCAAACTTTTTCAAATAAGAGTTAAGTTTGTTGAATTGCAAGCACACTCACAGTAAGGATGAATGTTTTTATATATGTTTTTCAGTGCAATGAAAACATCCAAAGTGAAAAAAAAATGCTTAAGAAATGGAAGAAATATATACCTGAGGAAGGTCAGAGCGACCGAAACGTTGTGAGTGAAAATAAAATTGCATTAAGAGTGAGACAGTGTGCGGGAGTTTCCTTCGTTTTTCATATTAAGTGCTTCACCTCCTACGCACCTGTCGCCCAGTCAGGTGTGCAGAGCTTACACAAAAATAAGAAATGGCTAAAAAAATGATATGGTAGGGCTTTAACTGGCTCTTTCAAACAACTGATTTTTTTTTTTTATCAGTACTAGTGGCATTGGCAATCGTCTATAGCAGGGGTGTCAAACTCAAATTCACAGAGGGACAAAATTAAAAACTGTGACTAAGTTGTGGGCCAAACTAAATATTTATTGAAAAAAATTCATCTGCATGTTTTTCAGAAGGGGTGGATTACATTTGAGTGAGGCAACAGGTAGCAGATGCTAATAAGTGTCAACAGAAGTTATGGGGGCCGTTGCCAACACATTTGCAAAGCATTCTGGGATTTATAGTATTACAGGTGCATGCATGGGCCAGATGTGATCTCGCGGGCCAAATATATTTATATCGAGAGCCAAATTTGGCCCGCAGGCCTGAGTTTGACATGTCTGGCCTATAGACTCACCACGGTGGACTTCTCAGTTTAAGAATTGCTCTTTGTCATACTGCATTTTTTTTTTTTGTAAATACAGAACATTGCTACACATTAAATTGTAAAATGTCAAGGGAGGTACACAAAATGAAATACAAATTTCCGACTGGCAAATTCAACATTTCCGGCTGTAAACATTCCCAGTGTCAACAAGATGTTTTACTGGCTAATGTAAACTGAAAAACAGAATGTCTCTATACCTTTTGCAGTTTTGGAGCAGTAAGCACCTCCAGCTGACACAAAGTGAATCCAAGCTGCACTGTGGAAGACAACAAATTGTGATTTTAATGGCTACTCCTCACCAAAAAATAATCTCACCCACCCCCCTTCCTGGGTTTTTAATAACACACAAAAACTTTTTCTACCTGAGAATTATAAAACCCAATCCGCTTGTCCCGGTTGCCATTTTTGCCAAAAGTTGCACAAAATCTTCCTCTGACTGCTCCACCTGCCCTGGTCTAGCCTCATTTACTGATTACCGACAGCTGCTCGTCACATGGACCAACCGCAGCTTTCACTCAGCCCCTTCCATAGCAGGGGCACTCATGAGAAGGGCACCTTTGATTAAGTAAAAGTTATCTATAAAAAGTATTACTAAAACATTTTGAGTTAAGAACATAATTTCAAAAGTAATTTTACCTACTGTGTCCAGTCCCATAATAATGAGCTCTGCAGGTAATTAGTAGAGCTATTGTAAAAGTATGATTTTTGGATTGGCTGAAATATACTGTATATACATTTTAATTTTAGTAATCATCATTTCTTCTCAGCCCACTAACTGAAAATACAGCATGTGAAATGTGGAATTTAAACACAAAAGTGAAAGGGTATGAATGTTTAGCAATTCATTTAAAAAAGAAAGTGACTACCAACTAACAAGTACTACAAAAACACAATAATTTAAAGATGTACTTTTCTGCACCTGCTTGTGTCCATGATCGCTTTACATCGGGGGTTTGAAACTCAAATTCACAAATGGCCATAATTAAAAACTATAACTAAGTCATGGGCCAAACAAAATATTTATTGAAAAATTTCAACTACATCTGCATGTTTTTCAGAAGGGGTGGATTAAATTTGAGTGAGGCGACAAATAGCAGATGCTAATAAAATGTCAACAGAAGTGGTGGGGGCCAGCGCCAACACCTTTGCAAAGCATTCTGGGATTTGTAGTATTAGAGGTGCATGCCTGGGCCAGCTGTAATACATATTTGATCTTGTGGGCCAAATATATTTATATCAAGGGCTTAATTTGGCCCGTGGGCCTGAGTTTGACATGTCTGCTTTACACGTTCTGCAGTATGGTAAAACAGCTCACTAGACCTAGCTAACAAACAAATACTGTAAACAATAGATGTGTTAAGTGTCCACCAGTAATCTGACCAGAACTGAAGAAGCAGCTTGGATGAGCAGCGAAACGTCTTCACTCCTACAACGATTTGTCCAGTTGACAGATTTGAATTTTTCTCTTACTATAGATCATACCTGGATGACTGAAGAGTTATGCAGTTATGACATTCTGCAGCACGGCATTAAACTATCTATCACCATCTAATCATATTAATCATCATATCAGAATGGAGACAAGCAGGTGACTCCACTATGTCAAGTTACAGGTCAGATCTGAGGAGAAGTGACTCCACTCACAATACTTTCTATAGAAGTATTTTGGGGCAATAAAACACCCACAATGAATAAATGCAAGATAGATACATTTAATGACATAAGGAGGAACATTTTAGAATTGTAATGGCATAACCATGGAGACAAGCACTAAGCTGAAAAGTTACATTGTGGACCTTTAACAAAAAAACTAAACTAAACAAAAAAAAAAAAAAAAAAAAAAACACAGAAAAAGATCAAATTAAACCAGGGAAAGTTGTAAAGTTAGTGCTTCTAAAGAAAATGGGGCCTAGTTTGGTAGTCCAGCAGCTGTATTACCCCTCAATGAGCTGCCCGGAGCCACAGACACATTTAATAATTCATCCAAATTCTTTCTGTCAGGACGGACAAGCCAAACGGGTACTTGATTTAATTCTGTAATTGCACATTCACCTTTAGCCCGCACCCATACTTTGGTAATTAATAGGCCCAGGTTTTATTTGAAGTGTGCCATGGCTGGTAATGGAATTCAAATTGCAGGTGATGGGAAACCAAAGATGTAAATGTCCACTTGGCCACAGGGTCCAGGCAGTTCTGTCACAACCAGGAAGTGGCAGCCCCTCACAATTTAGCTGCAGACCCAACATGAACCTTTAATTCTGTCCCAATTTGTTAGCACACAGATTCACTTACATATTCAGTTTCTGTGCTTCTTGGGGACATTGTATTGACTTCCATTTGTTTCCTGAAGACTGATCCTGACCTTGACCATAGTTACTACGTGACATACCTTAACCAGTCATATCTTAATTTAAGAAAAACAAAAAAAGGACCTGATTTTTGTACATATTTTGGTCCCCACAATGTGATAAATACCTGCCCACTAATATATGGCAGTGAACTTCCTTGGTTGATGAAAAATTACTGGGCACCTGCCAACTCAATGCCTGAATTAAACTTTTATTAATAAAGTGACTTATAAGTGAATTATCTTTAGGCTATGTTTTAACCAAAATTTGTTCCAGGTCCTTTGATTAGTTCTGGTTTTCTCAATTTTCACATCTAGTATCACTTGAGAAAATGGAAACACCAAGAACCACATTTAAACTAGCTCTAAACTGGACTCTATGAAGTCTAAACCAAGTAGGACTAACCTAAATGACAATAAAAAATAGAATTAAATAGAAATATAAGTGACCACCAGAAGCAGCCTCTATATCAGGGGTGTCCAAACTATAGCCCAGGGCCCAAATGCGGCCCTCAGACCAGTTTTTATTGGCTCAGTCCTCCTGCTGAACCGGCCCAATTGATCATGAGCAGTACTTTTAACAGCAAATTAAACTATTTCTACCACTATATCCTCAAATATTACATTGCAGTGTGATACAGACCTAAAATTAATATGTTTCAAGTCTTATTAATTAATACACAGCGCAATACAACACCGCACTGTATTCATTACTGGTCTGGGGCCCTTCGCTTCGAATATGTTTTGAGATGTGGCCCTCAATGAAAAAAGTTTGTGCACCTCTGCTCTATATGGACAAAAATAATAACTGGTCAAAATGTGCTGGAACATAATCATATGGACTTACTCTAGAAAGGCTATGATTCAGATAAAAGGGAAGAACAATTATTGCATAACTATGTTTGAAAATGCACATGCATAATGTGACTTTATTTTGCGAAACCAGATCAGTTTGATGACCTTTGGCCTTTCTCTCAGTGCCATTTCGTTTTATGCACACACAATTACATTAATGATATTAGCAGAGTATTCATTTTCCCAGCTCATACGTATGAAAAACAATTAGACCTAATAATAACTGCTCCTCTGAGGATTCACATCAAAGCGCATAAGCACACAATCCAATTAGGAGTGTTTACTGTTCAGATAGAACTGTGCACTGTGCCGTACATCTGTAAACTGTGTGTCACTGTGTCCTGAGCTGTGTGTGGGAGGAGGCCCTGATAAGAGCTGCAGCGTATGTCGTCCACTCACAATGTTGTTTAAGCAGAGCTCTCGTGGAAATGCTATGTGCTATAGAGGTGGAAGCATGCTTTTACTTTGAATATGAAATGTAATCCTGTAAAAATGGTTTAGATAATAAGGTCACAAATTCTTGAGGAGTTAGTGCTACTGTTATTTAAACATACCTCACAATAATCTTGAAATGTGAGAACATAGGGCTATGGCAACAAAGACTTCCCTTATTGGAGAGGGAAGTTGGTGCATGTATTGTCTGTTTATTCTTGTTCTAACTTGCTGACGTTACAGATTATTTCATTAGTTTCAAAACATAGTTCATTTGAGGGATTAAATGCAGTTCCTTCATGAAAAGATTTTCCATTTTTATTTAATCATTGATACCTTGAATTCGATCTGAAATGTCATTTGCTATTGTTTAAAAAAAATAGGTCACATAAACATTAAAATCTAGTTAAAACAACTCAACTCAAGATTAAGTGTGCTGTTCAAGTCACTTAAAAGTTCACTATGTGTATGGCCCCGAGGCCACCAGAGGGCCCCCAAGAGCCCATACATTTATATTGAAAATAATGTTTAAATAAAAATAAATAAAATGGTTTAAATAAATGGCACTCTTGTGTTTATACTGGTCTATGCATCCCTCTTAAATGCTTAGATGTGTTTTATTTCCAGTAGCTAAATATGTTCTGCCTACATTTGTTTTTGAGTCAGGCAGTGGTGTGGACAGCTACATGTGTGAAGGACCCCTCCCCTCCAGGTGTAGTCTGGGAGCGCTGAAGCAGCAGAGGGACATTTGAATGGGTGTTTTACAAACTGAAAGACTAAAAGTTAGTGAAGTTCAATTTATCTAAAGTACAGGACAATTCGTTTTGGGGAAAGAGACTTTTCAGAGAAGACTTGAAATATGTCCCCACTTCACACCATTGGACCTGCAGATAAAACAGTGAGGCTGGACGTGTATAATTCTGCAGACGGGACAGACGGGACACACCTCAGAGGGACAGAGGACAGCAGGTGAGTCCGTTTATTACACTGGCTGTTTGTGGTTGTGTCTGATCCTTTTGTGATTTAAACCATCAGATGATGTGAGTGTAGTTTAAGCAGGTCACTGCTCCTGTGTAGATTCCTGTTACATTTGAATGAATGAAAGCACGACCTGTGAACGACTCCTGAATGCGCTGTGAATGCTCATATAGGGACGCACCGATACCACTTTTTGCAAAACGAGTACTTCATTTTGAGTACTCGCCAATATAAAAATACTGTTTCCAGACATTATTTTTAGTGATGTTTGATTATTATAGTGGTAAATCTAATAAATTTAATAGGATTTTTATAGTACAGTATAGCCACTTGTTCATCTTAGATTTCTTAACGTATCTACTGAAATCACTGTAGTTAGGTATAATTCAAATAGTATTTTAGATAAGCACCTGGTTTTAATATTTACCACCTCCTCTTTGCAGACTACGCTCCGCACTAACTGCTAACATGCTAACTGCTAACATGCTAAAACGAGCTAACAGCTAATGCGCTTATTGCTATTGAGTCACTGTTAGCATAACGGGGACTGTTGTGTTACTTTTACCACACTTTCACCAATATGGACATGCTGTACGTCTTTTAAAAGCTCTGAATCCGCTCTGTTCAGTCGGTAATGCGTTTGTCTATGCAATCCAATTCTACATTTTATGACAAAGAATTGAGAAATGTAAGCCCATTTTAGTCAAGTGGAACACACTAAAATGCACCAGATTTTTAAAATTTCTCTGGCGGACCTCCTTCCTTACATGTTTTATACTATTATACGTGCATTATTGCTGTTGTGAGCCTCTAGTATTTTCAGTCTTTTAACAACTGGTTGTGATGATGTCTTAATGTTGTCAAATATGAATATGTGGCACTGAAGTGAACAGGGTCCCCGAGGGCAAATTTAGCTTAGGGCCCCCTAAAGGTTAGGGCCAGCCCTGAGTATGGCAGTAAACTTACCTATCTCCATGGAGACAAGCAAGCGACCAGGGCAAGTTGTAAGTTAGATCTGTGGAAAGGCAACAACCGCTCACTGTAAGAATGAAGGTTTTCTAAGATATTTTGCAGCTGTAATCGAGTAAATGCACAATAGATACCTTAAACGTACCTTAAAATTACAGGCAATGCAACAAACATCTCCATGGAGACAATTAGGTGGTGAATCATCCACCAGAAAAGTTACACAGTGTACCAGGCTATATACCATTAACCACTTTTCTCTTGTATTTAATCACAATGATTACTACCATCTTTAGCAAACTTCTGCTAACATAATTCACAACATGGCCAACTTCACTCTTATCTTTGTCTGATAATTTCCTCTCAGTGTTCTAGTTTAGCAGATTCCGCACTTTTTTTTTTTCTTTTCACACTCCTCTACTTTGAACCAGTGTTTTTCCCCTGTTCCTTCCCTGAGAGCTGCGGACAACACTAACTGAAGTCATGGCGCTGTAGGGCCCAGGCTGTCTCTAAAGAACGCCGGAATAGCAATCAGCGAAGGGAGCCGGGGAAAAGTGCCGAGGAAGAAAAAAGCAACATGAAACGCAACAGCTTCAAGTGAGAAAAAGAATGGTCAAAAATACATACTGAGTGAGATATCGATGGGAAAGACACTGCACAATTTCATAAAAAAACGAAAACTATTTGTTCCTACTTTACCAAATTAGCAAGCGTCCCATTCATCTACCTCTTCACAAAATCTTCATTACGACCACAAGTTGACACGCAATTAATTTAGTTGTTTTTGGAGTCTGTCTTTCTCATTTCGGAACTAACTAAACAAGAGAGCGTCGCTGCCAATCTGTCCCGCTCATTATGCTATCCGAAACACAGGAAAATCACAACTAGATGCTTCAAGGCCGAATGTAGAATTCTTTTGACGTAGTCGCAATGGTCTGTACATACACGTGCTAATTGGAAAAAGAAGCAGTTAGCACTTGTTGAATATGATATTCCAAGTAAACACCCACCCAATATGGTTTCCTCTTAGCTAGGGGAGATGTGCGGGTCTGTGATGGCTAGACTTTGTGGTTTCTAGGTAGCGTTGTCCCAATTGTCCGCATTTCCCTGCTTCACATGGGGGATTAATTAGCTGTCGTCGTATTGTTGAAGCCAGGACACACATGAAAGGCAGTCATATTTCAAAATGGAAGCAAAAAATGACTCATTAACCAACAATAGGCTACTTTGCCTTTTATTTGTTTTGCTATCTAAGCTAAATGCCTCGTCCCAAGACTTCAGCGGCATGACAGGCTTAAACTAAAGAGCAAATTGGGCCTCAAGCTACACCAGTAAATAAAAGTCACTTGCTCGAGCTAATGGTGGAATGATAATTCATAATAAGTTTATGAATCGCTTAATATTTCAATAGAAAATAGTGACCAGTTCATTCCCATGTATTTGAGCTGTTGAGGTTATCTAAGTAGAAAGCATTTATTGTCCAATAATCAGGAAGTACGCGTTAGTATGCTAGTTGTTAGTGTTACTGTCATGGCAAAACTTCGCTCTGGTCTGAGAGTTGTGAAAAGTGCTTATGAACTCATCACGGCGCACAATTAGGATGCTCACAATGCATAAGGTAAGGAATAACTTTAGACAACTGCAAACAGTTTAAAATTAAATGTTTCTGTTTTTCACGTGTTTTTTTTTAACTGTAAAAATCAGGTACAGGGCCTCTTTGCAATAAGTCTTAGTACAAAATAGCACATGCTGTCATATGGAGATATCAAGTAGCTAGCAAGTTACATTTAAAGTCAATTTATTGACTGAAAAGGCAACAGGCCTCAGTGTCAGCAAGGAAACCACTCTGTGTCTGTGTTTCATGGTCTATATTATTTTGACCAATCCCTTTTGACCTTTTGCTATTATTCGAGTGAGCATTCTGATAGTTGTGGCATGAAGCGACAGTAACTCAGCTGGTCCACCGATCCGAAGGTTGACAGTTCGAATCTCACTCTCGGCATAAACATCATCAGTCAGATCCACTGATGCACAGGCTGCTGGTGCGATTCTAGCTCCCACTGATGAATGCTGTCATTGTGTCCGTGGGCAAGACGCTTAACCCACCTCGCCCCCAGTGTCTGCGTGCACTGGTGTGTGAATGGGTGAGTGAATGTGTGTGTGAATGGGTGTGTGAATGGGTGAGTGAATGGGTGAGTGGTTTCTTGATGTAAAGTCCTTTGAGTGCCTTGAAGATTGAAAAGCGCCATACCTTACCTTTTCAGATGTTTGGTGTGCGCCTTGTATCCGGTCATGTTGCGCCTTGTATCTGATCATATTGTCCTCTTGTGTCTGGAATGTTCTTTCATGGTGAACACTGCATGGATCTGATCGTGGCTCTCCTCTGGATCTCTCCTTCCTTCAGCTTCTTGAGAGTGTGTGTTGGCAGGTAATATGCTCACACATAATTGTACAAGTTATATTAATGTAACACGTGTCTCAGCCTTTCTTGATTTCATATATTAATAATTGTCATAATTTAGACATGATATAATCCAGGTTTAGTTCTGGTGGTACTTGGAATGCAAATATTATCTTAGGTGGCATTGTGAAAGGTTTGGAAACCACTCCCAATTTTTGGTTTTGTTGGCAGGATATAGACCTGTATCTGTGAACCGAGAGTGCTACTCTTTTTGCCACAGCATCGGTTATGCTAGCTTTGCAATCTCTGGCCTTTAAAATACTGCAAATTCAGAAATCTAGTCCTGCGAAGTTGCTAATAGATCTATTACCCATTATATAACCCATTTTCATATCCATTACTGTTAGCCACTTGATGGAATGCCTTTAAAATACCAGAGATGTTTCTCACCAATGCTTGTTCTCTTTGTGCTCTCCACTCCACACACACACACAGCGCCGTTGGCTGCGATTACAGGAATACTTTTGGTTTTTCATCACCTCCATCTCACTCAAAGCACTTCTTTCATCAGCAGAAAGCTCATTCTTCTCTCACAAAAGTGCCTCCATAAAAGTACAATAAAAGTCGAAGCATTTTAAACCAAGGTCAGGAGCTGCTGGTTCAATCGTAGACAGTAGACGTGGGAGGTGGTAGGAGGTAATTGGCCTTTGGCTTTTTAACGACAGCTAGATGGCATTTCAGAGGACGATGCATTGAGTGTATTAGGGAGAATGCATCTGTAATGGCGCTAACTGCTCGGCGGATTGCTTCATTCCTTTTGTCTCCGGCGGCAACGTTAACATCCAAGCGCTTCAAAAACACAGGTATTGCCACGCTTTGTCGATATGGGGTAAATGTGCCATGCTAACAAGCTACGTTGATTGTCTTTTATGTCGAATTTGGTGTTTCGAAGGATGGGGGAATCACAGTATGAAGCGAGATGTGATTGAGCCGAGCGAGTCTTTTGAGAATGCCTAACGCGGTCGCCATTGTTACCAAAATAGATATTCAAATTCTACAGCTTGCTCTCACAGGCTCAGTGGAGGATTTTTTCACGGTTGTGCTGTGTGGCAGGGAAAAGAGGATGAGATGATGGCGGCTGGAGGAAGAGAGAAAGATAGTTTTTTTTTCCCCTTTTTTTTTTCAGCGAAGCTCCATATGTTGCGTCTATTGGGGGCTCGGCAGGTCTTGGCACCCTTTCAGTGTCAGCGTTGGTGATGGTGTGTTCGGTTGCAGTCGGCTCTGTCAGTACCCACCTGCCCCGCTGCCTCTGATCTGGCAACATAGAAGGTTTTACTCAGAGAGACAAAAAATAGAAAAAAAAAAAATTCTCTCCTGTTCCAAGGAAAACACGGAGGCTGAATTTGAGTCTCTCTGTAAAATTGAAACGCGGGTTATAGTTTTCATGTAAGAGTTATTCTGATTTGTGATTCAGGGTAATAACATGGCAATTTCAAAACTGTAGTACGTTGAAATATTGCATTACAAATTGAAAAAGGCATACAACATTACAATGATGCAGTCAGATAATTATATAATCTTTTTAGGTCACAAATACTGAACTATGCATTGGAGACAACCACAACATTTGGAAATTGTATTTTTAAATCAAAATTACATTACAATTTGCTTTTCTACCAAGACCGTAAAAATCCGTGAGCTTGTTTGCATGCCTGACATTCAAAAGAGCATTATGGCTATCCTTTCATACAATGTACTTTCTTATGCTGTTAAATCTTAACAATGTAACTCCAACAGTTCAATGCACATGATTGGTAAATGTTAGTTATTACTACATACGGGGTAAAAGTATGATTAAAGACAGTCTTCTGAAACACTTGCCACTGATTGAAGCTGCAGTGAAGTGGTCTGCATAAATCGGGGGAAAATAAGCATGCACACTTATTCTGAGAAAATGTCATATGGAACGTCTGTCATCGATTGGCACTCATAGAACTCTCCCCTATGCTCCATTACTCTGATCTGCAGACCATCTGGAGCCAACCTTAAGTTCTCACTGCTCCTCCACGCTGCCGGCTTCAGCACAGCAGTCAACAGCCTTTTGCTTCTGCTGAATAACACAGATTTGGAGTTTTAATTGGCCGGTAGTGAGTGTGAAAGGAGACAGTAGTGCGAATACAGCGGAAATCTCCTCCAGGGACCACCACAGAAGCACCATGGGGCTGTGTCCAATGTGTGCTGACAGGCAACGGCAGTGCAGGAGCTAGAAGTTATGGTATAATAGCTGAAATAATATGAGTTTGCAAGTCTAATAATGATTCGGATGTCTAGATCATGGTATAAATAATACAATCTAGAAGTAGATTCTTGCATATCATGACAGTAATTTTCCAGTCTTGTCCAGATTTAATTGTATAGAACATTTTACCAACACAGAGTCTCCAAAGTGCTGCACAGAGTAGGCACAAGGTAAATTAACGTGCTGCATAAAATATAGTATAGAAAATAAATAAGCAAGTCAGTAAAGAAATAGAAAAATAAATCAATTAAGGGTCACACCAGAGGACCACACAATTTGCATGCTAGGTTAAAAGCCAGTGAGTAAAAGTGTGTTTGAAAGAATCAACTGCAGGGTGGTCTTAATGTGAGGGAGGAAAGCGTTCCAAATTTTGTAGCTGACCGCAGAAAAAGTTAATTTTGAATACGTGTGCCATTCTTCACAATGTGTCTGATCAATGGAAAATACAGGTTTTGTCTTTGCAAAAATGGATTTGAAAATAGTTTAGACTTCTGTTTGAAATAGGTTAATAAATTCTGTTTAATTTCGAAATAAAAACAACAATACATTTGCATACAGGCTAATCTTATACACATCAATACACATTCAATTAGAAAATAGATTCAAACCAGTACATTAACTTCTGCTCCGAGTAAGACTTCTCCGGAGCACATGTACACAGTGAGGACCCGTGGGTCAACAGAGCACCCTACAGCAATACAAACAACTCCCACTCACATTACTTCAACTGGAAGTGGCACATTCACTGCACGTCCCATCGGTTCCAATGTTACCAACAGGTCATTCATTCAAGTGATGTCTCCTCTAGCACAACACACTGCCCACTGTCCTGAGAGAGGCTAGCCCTGCGGAGGATCCAAGAGGCCAGGGGTCAAGCTAAATGTGCGAAACTAGCCTCGCTCAAATGCACCGCCTGGGATAATGAGGTCGTTCGCACAGATAATAGATGCTCTTTTGATGCCCAAGAGACTCAAAATGCTGTTCGTTCTTGGAGACGACCACTTGCTAGGCTGCACATGTTGAGAAAGAACTCTTAGAGTACATTCAACATTAGCATGCAAAAGCACCACTAATGCAATATGATATTAGTAATTAGCAATGTAACTGTCCGTTTAAATAGATCGTAAGCTGAGTCCCTTTTCTCAAAACTGGACCACTTTTTTGTCAGTTTCATGCAAAATTATGCTATTCAGAGAAAACTACTGCAACAGAAAGAATCCCATCTTTGATTATCAACATGCAACAAAAGGAATACTTATAAAACGCCTTGACAATTACGATGATAAAAGTGTGGGCAGCGTAATTCAAACCTAAATGGGCTGACAACAATACTCCCACATGGCTGGTTCATTTGTAATCAGATGTTTGTTGTGCTAAATCGTCCCATGTCTTAAAACCACACACAAAAAGCTATTGACGGAAAAAACGGCTTCTCAATCTGGCAACTTATTCCCTTCAAAAAACAAACAAAAGAGGCCATTTTCGGGTAAAAAATAATAAAAAAAAAAATCGGCAGGAGACAAAGACTGAAAGCACCTTGATTGCACACCTTTATGATGTCTTAAAGTGGCTTGTAATCACAGCTGCCACTTTGCCATTGACTGTATGATAAAGTGTCTGAAATTACAGCTCAATCTGAAAAAGAAGATGTCAAGTGCTTTTTCGGTGGGATTGCAAAGCGGCGCGGGTCTTCGGTCTCTGATGTAAACCATCTGCCTCGGAACGACTCATTTGTGGATGCACGAAAGATCATTCAGATTCCACAACACAAGTTACTTTAGGTCATGAATGTAGTGAGAGTCATGGAAGTTTTCGAACTTTGTGAACTTTGTACAAGGTAATACGGTGAGGCCATATATTTGGTGGATATGGAGCTCATTTGTTCCGCCCACTTTGAAGTCTGCTCTGGTTCCTGAAGTAATTTTCCCATTCATTTTTCCCCATGGACTTTTGGAAAAATTAAAATAGTAAGAGTTTAAAGGGCCCATATTGTGCTACTTTCTGATTTCTGTCGTAATGTTGTTTCCACGTCAAATACCCAAAGTTGTGTTTTATTTCATTCACACGTTTAACACAGACACCCTGCATACTTAGGCTGTTTTTTTTTTCTCAGAGGAAGTGTTCCACAGTGTTTTTAGACTCCATACATCTTCACTACAATCATTTGGATAATTTCAGCTGTAAAATTTCCAATCTCTACTAAACAAAAAGTAAAGGTAGCTGTTAACTTGAAAACGTCATGGTACAAGGTAGAACAGAGTATTTTGAGCTTTGGAGATGTAGACAGACTAATAATAAAGGATCACTCATGTCTGTGTAATCCCTCAGTCGTCCAGGTCTGATCCATAATAAAAGCCAAAGGTAAAATCTGTCAACTGGACAAAAGTTGTAGAGTGAAGACGTTTCGCTGTTCATTCAAGCCTTCTTCAGTTTTGGGTTCTGGGTTTTTTTCTCCAGAACTGAAGAAGCGGCTTGGATGAGCAGCAAAACTTATTCACTCCTACAACTTTTTGTCCAGTTGATAGATTTTACTTTTGGCTTTTACTATCTATCACTCAAGCATGTGTGAATGAAACAAAACAAAACTCCAGGTATGTTTTAATCAGGTAACAGCATTATAACATGGTTAAAAGCTCACAGGAGTCGATTTTGTATAATATAGGACCTGTAAATGCACGATGGAAGGTAAACAGCTATGTGCTAACTTATGTCAATAATGTTGTTGTTTTCAGTCCAAGAAATGTGTTTAAAACCTAAACTTCTGCAAAATGCTTGATAATGCTTGATTATTATTCAAATCTGTATCTGAAACTTTATAAAGTTATTGGTCTTTTGTTACCACATAGGTGATTAGCCAAAATGCTTCTTGTCTTCTTGGTGGTAAGCTTCAGTCAGTGGTGTCCTCGGTCTGCATTTGGTGAGTAAGTATGTCCGATGGGTCAAAATCTGCATTGGATCACAGTAAAATCTGCTTTGGGTCAAAGTATAAATGCCTATTGCAGCAATTTAAAAAAAAAAGGCAGAGTTAACATCTATCTATTCTATCCATTCTCTTCTGCTTTATCTAAGAGATGATTAGAGCTGTCTGAGCAGAGATACCTGGCCTTTCTTTTCTAACTCCACTTCGTCAAGCTCATCGAGAAGCCACAAAGACATTGTCCCTCCGGTATCTCGTAGAACCCCGGCGAGCGGACAGATGCCCCTTGAATGAATGGTTCTAATGGACATTCACTTTGCTAAATGGTCCACTCTCCTCACTTCTACTTGTATTGTTTTCAACACTACATCAACAATATAGAAATCCCTGTGCTTACCTGTGCAGCCCTTAACCCAAACATTTCACCATTAAAAATTTTCCACATCTGTTAGACATCTCGGTGCGGCCGCTTAACCTCCATCTGTCTTTTATGCTGATAAGTTCTCACTGGAGATCAAATGCCGCTGTTCTGGGACCCGTGCCAAAACCTCCACAAGCGCTGTATCTTTTCATTACCCAAAACTCCCCAAACAAAAACTGTCAGCGCAGAGATCCTTTCAATGCACGAGATGGCCACTCTGTTTACGGTTCCCCCGAGCTGGTGACACTGGCTTCAAGAGGAGTTAATGCAGAATATTTGAGGGGAGAAGAGTGAAGCGTCCCAGGGGAGTTTTGGAGATGTGCTTTGGTTGTGAATGGGTCCACGCGCACAAGGAGGTAAGTAAGAGAAGTATCGATCTAAAGGGGAATCAATCTCACTTGTGAGGTTGGCTAGTTTATTATTCATAGGTTCATCTGTCAGCCTGTTTATCTGGCCACATATCCGCCTATCAAAGCACTCTGCTGTCATTAACTCAAGTGGGAGTTAATATTTCATACACAATAGGCTTTCTTGTGCATGTGGCGACCTCTTTGTCAAACGTTGCAGAGCTGCCAATCAATATTTCAATGTTTAATCAAGGTTTTACTCCTGTGAAATCATAATGCATTTTCTATTGTAGATGATTTATGCAGCTGCGAAGTACCTATACCAATCACTATTACTCTTCTACTATTAAGTACATGTACACATAGATGAATTTCTAACGTAAGTACCACAAAGCCAGAGTTAAAAGTGCTGTACCTGATTTTTACCATATTAAATTGTGAAAAACAGCAGTAATTCATTTGATTTGCAGTAGTTCAAAGTTATTCCTCACTTAGGTTACGCATTCTGAGCATCTTAATTATTCACCGCAAGAGTTTATAAGAACTTTTTTACAACTTTCAGAGACCAGAGCAGAATGTATCTGTGTAAACTTTGCTCAAATACATGGGAAAAGTTGGGTGAAGTGCGTGAGTGCTGGAGGTGATTGGAGCGACCGATTAGTTAGGTTAGATTAATGTTAAGGTACACTTTATTGTCCCCTTAGAGATATGTGTCCATTGCATTCAGAGGATGGAGCAATCTGTCAAGAGGTGGGTGTCACAGTGCGGGGCCTGGGAACCCATCTCCAGATCTTGACCTAGGCTTGGTCAGAACCACCTTGGCTGGAGGATTTTACTAATACTATACCTGGCCAAAAAAAAAAGGTCACACACTCTAATGTTTCGTTGGAGGGAAACAAACTCGCAACTTTCTTGTTGTGCGGCGTGCATGCCAGTCACTCAGACACTGTGCTGTGGAGATTGGTCGCCATCCCTTGCTGCTCCAGATGTGATGCAATAGTAGCTTACCACCACCGACACATTCCGTCTGGAGTGAATCAATTATGCATGAAATTGTAAAGCATCTCTGAGAGTCTGGAAAAGCACTTTATAAACTAATGCATTTTTATTATTGTTATTATAAGTTTCATATGGTTAAAAAAAATTGAAAATATTACAACATAGCAAGGTAAAGTATCATGATTAGTTGTGTCTTGATCTTTTTCAAACACATGATTCATTTCTTTATAGAGGAGTTCCAGGGGGATAGTCGCACCTCTCGCTCTGCTCTGGAGCTGAGTGTCTTTATGTGGCTGAATACAGAGTGAGGTGTTGATTATGAGCCATGCCGTTAGCAATCACAAAGGAAATTGCTTTTGCTATGAATGAAAGCATATCAGGATCAATTAATACTGTGGCGTCTTAATTAACTCGGCTCGCACGAGAAATGAATGAGCTCAGAGCAGAGAAACCTAATGCACAGAGTCACACATATTATTATTAAGAGGTTTCAAAATGGATTCGCAGTACACCCGATAACAGTTTTACGCCCCAAACAGAGAGCTTTATTCACAGCCCAGACTGATTTGAGGATTACATTTAGATACTCATCTGGTTCATTATGATGGCACATTTTGTCCACACTACATCTGATCGGTGTGAAATATAGGAGTCAGACCCAGCTATAAGAAAGCATCATCCATTTTACTGGGCGCAACATGCTTCATCGGTAATGGCAATCATCATGTACATATATATATATATATATATATATATATATATATATATATATATATATATATATATATATATATATATATATATATATATATATATATATATATATACACATATACACACACATATACACACACATATACACACACATATTTTTTTTTATACATACATTACATACATACATACATACATACATACATACATACATACATACATACATTTTTGTCTTTACATAATTTGGACCTTTTTGTGAAACCACTAGCTAAAGCACATTGGCAATTTAACATTTTTATGAATTGAAATAATGATGTAATATTACAGATTTATTTTTCCAGATGGCACTTTTGCAGCTGTAGATGGATTGCAGATAGACACAATCGCAATTTTTATATTTTATGACAGAAATCTATTGTATTGCATAATGTCGTACCAAGCCATATTCTATAAAGTGGTAAATAGGCCACGTGTAAGAATATGCTATAGAAGCAGCTGTAACACTGTACCACAGTCATTTGTCAGGACTGCTGGACCATATGGTGTTCTTTGTAAACGAGGCTGAGACAGTGTTTTACCTTGATATCAACTGTAAGTGACTAAGATACAAGCAGATACTACTGCCCAATAAGTACTACGCTCCCCTTCAGAGTGAGACATAAGGCGCCCGTACTGATGTGATGACCCAGGCAGAGCCGTGCTGTGCCTGGGCCTTGTATGGTGCTGCTGGGGCTACCTCTGGCCACATGCTCCTGGGGCTGTCTCCAGAGAAGGCCTCCATCCACACCTCCACCACACCTCCACCACACCTCCAACACACTTCCACCACACCTCCCTGAGTTATGAACCATCTGTCCCTCTGATGTTCCTGTGGGCTCCGACAGGATGTTCCCAGCTGGGATTGTGCGTGGCTCTGTGAGGGCACCGCCTAGGCGTGCCAAGGTCCACTGTAATTAAATTACCCCCAGTGAGAACAGAGGGGTCTACAGAATGTGGAATGCACAGCCTTCAACGCAAAAGGCTCTTGGATAAAGATAGAAAAAAAGCAAATTTTCATAAGTTATAACCATTAAAACATGCATGGTGAAGGGGGCAAATAGAAAAACTGGTGTCATGTGTGATGTACAGTTAAGGGATGTTATGCAAAAATTATTTTTTGGGACCTTTGACCTTGTAATAAAAATGTTTGTTCATGAAAATCAGGCCTGAAAAGGTTTTAAATAATCTAGCGATATCTCTGTAATCCCTCAGTTGTCTAGGTCTGACCCATATGAAAAGAGAAATAAAATCTGTCAACTGGACAAAACTTTGCTGCTCATCCATTCAGATCTAGCAATCTGAGCAGTCTAAGCGCCACCAATGAAACTGAAACTAATTCAACATTTTAATTGGGGCTGTCAATCGATTTAAAGATTTAACGATGTTTTAATAAATGTATTAATGTAATTGTTTTGCTTTTTGCTTTTTTAATAACAAATTTGATCAAGGCATGACATAGGCAGGTGGGGTTTAGCACGCTTTTACAACAAGGACAGGATGGATGGTGTGAGGTAAGCACACACATACCTGTTGTCCTCCACAGAGCTGCACACACACACACACGCGCACACACACACACACACACACACACACACACACACACACACACTCATATGCACACACGTGTGCAGATGCACACACAGAGAAGCAAACACAGCAGCCTCAATCTAAACTTGCCTTTCCATTGCTTTTTGTATGACTCACTCGCCCATCTCCTCAAATTCAACTGAAGTTTAAGCACGCTGATGGCCCAAAAATTTATGCAAAATTTGCATAAAACATGTCTCTGTATTAAGATGATAATAGCATAGTGTAACACCTGTGCTTTAAGGTTAAGAAAGACACATAGTGCAGTTGGGTCATTTGCAGAGCTTGGGGAGAGCACATACTATTATCCATGTATTTATGTTTTGAGCAATCCTCTTCCATTAAAGAAAACTCCTGTCAGATTTCCCACTCTCAACCTAGTGTGCACCAAAGTTAAGAGACTGAAGTTGAAGTTATGATAGAAGCCAGGTGCGTTGTCCTGCAGGAGGCAACGTGGAGCATCAGTATTCACCTCGGCCTCTCCGAAACACTGAAGAAGAGAATGAAGAGCACGAACCTGGTTCAAAATAACTATTCTTCTCTGCTCTTAAATAAGGCCCTGCCAGTGCCTTTGTTTGTCTGTAGATGTGTTTCCAAACAATAACAAAACCAACCAACACTTTCTGCCACAAACAAAATAGCCCCACTCCTTTTACACAGCAGATGAGATTATACAACAGTACTGGGAGACTGGAAATGTTTCCTAAGGAGCTCAACGGTGACAGCCTGCTCGGGTTCTGGAAGTAAATTTTCCATTCATTTTTTTTCTATAGACTTTTTGAAAAAATTCAAATATTAAAAGTTCAAAGACATCATGGAGGCTAACCAGCTACGTGGTAACTAATATCATAACGCAGCTGTTTTAAGTCCCAAAAGGCAGTTTAAAATTCAAGATTATGTGAAATGCTTTAATAACTTTATAAACTTTCAGTAACAGATCTTAATTACAATTATAGATCTTGTGGTCATTAGTTACCACATAGCTGATTATCCCAGAGCAAGCTTTTGAACTTTTAATGTGAATTTTTTTGGAAAGTCTATGAGAAAAATTAATAGGAAATTTAGTTCTGGAACTGCGGGGGTGAGCTCCATTCTTTTGCTGTGTTGACCTTATTACTGTGCAGAGAATGTTTGGATTACGTAGGTGTATGTTCTGCTGCAAAAGTATGGAATGGAGCACGTTATGATGGCGTTTTAGTTGCACAGCTATTAGCAACACGGTACTAACTACAATCAACTTGTATAGCAGTTATATAGGCTTTAGAAACATGCTGGACATTGAGTGAGTGGTTCATTGATGTAACTCATTCACACACATTCATACACCAATGGACACCGACACTGGTGTCTTGCTAAAGAACACAACAGCAGTATATGTTAGTTGGAATATCAACCTATACACCAGCGCGATACAAATGTCGCCAATGTTGGGAGCAGTATTTGAACCTTTGGATGGATACTTCACCAGCTAAGCGGCTTTGGCACAGTGGTTTCAGTTCTCAGGAGCTTCAAATAGTAAGAGAGTGTTATATTATATATGTGACATCAAATATACCCTGTGCTCACTTTCAGATGACATCACAACATTCTGTGTAGGCCAATGCTTAATACAGATGTGAGGCACCTAAAGTGAATATTTTCAAAATGCTGATTTTTGTTCTAATATATAGGTTCCTAGTGCATAGGTCTAGTCAGTAATAGAAATGACCAGATTGGATTTTTATGAATTTACATGTTGGATATTTCATGGCAAAGTACAGTGTAATCAATAGGGAAAAAATACTCTTGCCCTCCATTTGGCAGTATGGCATCACCCCATACTTGAATAATGCTCTTAGGGGATCCCTGTCTGTACCATCAGGTTCATGATTAAGAGTACCTAGCTTGAGCATTCATGTAATTTTTTTGTTTTTGAGGAAACTGAAACACTCATAGAAAACCTCTTCAGGTATAAGAATTGATTCCTAGAGTTTGCTATGTGGGTGGATGGCTAACCACTAATATTACCATATGGACTTACTCTCCATTGTTGTGCCTTGCAGAGATCCAGTCCATCTTAAGCAACCCCTCCTCCCCTCCCTCCCGGCCTCATGTTTGTGCAAGCTGACAGCTTGTGTGGTCAGCGATCAGTGACAACAGCCCCATCAAAGTGTGCATTGGTCTGCAGTGTCCCAGTCCTGTCACTTCTCATACCCGCATCCTGCCATCCTCAGCTGTCTCATCTGTCCCTCTGCCTCTGTCCTCCTGTCTCTTCCTCTGTCCCACAACCTGCACTGTCCACCTGATCTCCCACAGAACACGCACATTGTCTTGACTTGTCAAAGTTTAAAGATGCTAACTTAGGCTAGCATTGTTTTTCATTGCCTGTGTACTCAAAGTGCAGAGTTGTAGATCGCTCTTGGACACAGCCTAACATCTGGTAGTGGTGAAAATAGCCTCCAGATTGATGGGTCCACCTGTGCGTAGTCAAAAGTATTCTCTCAGGATGGAGTTAGTTTGAGTCCAACAGATTTTCACAGGCAAATAGGTGCCACAATACCAGCTGTTTTTTAGTATAACATTGGGCTTTTGCTGTTAAGATACAAGGGTACTTTTGGATTCAAGAACTAATTAGTACGCTCTATGCAATGCACTTTATGCACTTGTGGTGGGCAAGTACATTCTTCTTATAATTATGTACTTTATTGCTCAATAATAGGTCAGTATGATATATATAATTGTTGTTGTTTTTTGCACAGATTCCTAGAACATCCACATTCCTTAAGGCTACTGCCAGAATGACTATGATAGAGGTCAAAGGTCCCTGTAACATACAGTTCTCACAATACCATGAGATAAATTTCCAACAATTGATTCCCAGTAATGAATGTTAGTATTCTAAAAGCAATTCACACATTGGCCAGTGTTTAACTATGCATATGGTGTCAGTTTTGTATTTAATACCATGCCCCATGCACTCTGAGGAAAAGTAGTGAGTTTCCCATATAACTATTCAAAGCACAGCTACATATGTGTCCATTTTGTCAATGTGATGAAGTTTAATTTCAAAACGAGATGATGTATTTCAAATGTATTCACTGTGTGATTATTAAGCCAGATGCCTTTCCTGTCACAACCATCGTTACTGTGGCTGGAGTGAGTAGGTGGTTGCAGTTTTACTCAGGGACTTTCAAATAATCAATGAAAATCGTTTTGTTTTAGCACATGGAAAATATATATATATATATATATTTTTTTTTTTACTTACTTACTAAGTAATAGCCATTATTTTGTTATTTAGTTTTGTGGGTGGAACTACAGCCCAGTTTATCTGTAGAAATATGCTCTACAGAATTAAAATGAATTATATGAATTGAAACCTTTATTTGAAAGTTTACAGCATATATATGTTTATCCATTTTCATTTTTAATCTGCTCTTTTTGAAGGATTTTTGATGATATGAATGATAAAAAAAAATTCTAATTTGTTTATCATTCAAAATAACATTCACTATATTTAATATCAATTATTAAATTACTTGGCACCATGGCACTGTATTAAAAAAAAAAAAAAAAAAAATCATACAAGCCTATTTCTTAAACCATTACCTCCGTCAGCCCTCTCCACCTCAACAGCTGCAAACTACACTGGCTCTTCTTCCAGCATGAATAGCCCAGTCCTTGTGCAGATCCTTTGCAGAGGTTCATGGCTGCATGCGGAGAGCAGGATGCCATTGAGGCTATAAGGGCTGCAGCACCTGGCTCTGTGCACATCCAGCCTCTGTGCCCTGCTTACTCCCTCAATGACACTCCATTCATCCTGGATCACTCAGTCTTCAGGTGCACCCGCTTCATTCTCCCAGCTCCAAACAGCAGACAGGAGCGCTATTGATGCTATATTTATAAGCACCCGGTTGCTGAGAGGAGAGGAGAGGAGCGGAGCGCGTTGATGTGTTGCAGGTTTTGTGCTGTGTCAACCCATCATTCTGAACCAAACTCTGCACCATACCTATACTGCAGAGGGTGGGATATTGCAACTGTTGTTTTGGAGATATACAGAATGAAAACATTGAGTATTTACAATTAAAACGGGAAAGAATTGTGCCAAAAAGATATGATTAAAAATATAATGAGCAGAAAAGTGATATTTCTGCATTTTTTATACTTAATTTTATGGTCCATTCATTCACGTTTTGTGCAATATTTGAACTGAAACCAAGCCATTTTTGAGCACTATTAGCACATTCCTGATTTATAAAATGTTCGTTTGAATATTGTTACTGAGATAATGCAAAAACATGTCATTTTTGTCATAATAGTCCACCACTACTGCAGTTAGATTCAAGCGATTGACATTTTAAAGGTATATGTGCGCTGGAAGTGTTTGCCCTTTTTTTTATTTCTATCTATCTGATTTATGTTGACCTATTGTGTATATAAATGATGAGACAAAACCATAGACTGTATCTGTAAATGGACATACTAAGCTGCTAGTCGCTACGTCCCAAATAAGAATTGTGCATGCGCGTGCTTCCGGCTCCTTTCCAACATATCTTATTTAAGCCATATGTTTATTAAAAATGTTTCCTTGTCTTGTAATTTTAATAATACTCAGCATACTACCTTGTATCCCACTTGACACCAACAAGCATTATGATTGAATGAAGTGATGCGCAGTGTCTTTGTTATCTACCCCCCACCCTCCCCCAGAAACACAACGGGCTCCTGAGGAAACATCTGGCATATCAAACATACCCACCTCCATCCTACTTCTTCCACAAACCAAAAATCTCACCTATAAACGCCGCATACTCCTCCGCTCCATGCTTCCCAAAAATAACCAAAGTCAATTCAGCGTGATGGCTTTCCAATGCCTCAGCGCTCCTCGCTTCGTTGATACAAGGTCGGATGATGCGCGGCTCTTGGACACAGTTCGGGCTGGGTGCTGTTACAAAAGTTAGAGCACAAGAGGTTTTTGATTAGATTTCACAGGATCAAATTTGGAGAGGGTCACAATTAGAGTGTGCAATCGGATTATGAATGTTCACAGCGTTACTGGCTGGGAGCAAGTTTTGAAAAGGAGATGAAATGGTAGTAACGTCTCTTGGACTTTCTGGATGAACATATATTTTAAAAGTACTGCTAAATCTGAAGTATTTTGTGTCACTGTACTTGATTTGCGCTTTCAGAGACCAGAGTTAAGTTCGACTGTCACACTAATACTAACAACAACTAGCATGCTAACAGTGTACTTCCTGATTATCGAACAATAAAACGTTTTATAATTAGATGCAGACTGTACACCAGGGACTTATTTTGACCTCAAGAGCTGCTTGTATACATCTGTACCGGGGCAAAAAAAAAAAAGATTCATTCATTGGATAGGATTGTACAGGCAACAGCAACAGCTATTTTGTGGACATGAAAAAATATTTTATTTAATTTAATTCAAAAATGAGAAACTGAAAGTAATTGTAAATTCTATGTTTAAAAAAAAAAAAAAGGCTGTCATGACTATTTATGAGTGCCACAGTGCTACAAAGTATAAACCAGCCACAAAATGCTCTCTCAGTGCATAAAAAGTAGGGCAGTAGTGTTACTTCACATACACTAATTATGAAGAAACAGTCCCTGAACATTCTTTACATGCAGCACCTAATTATTCCAAATGTAGCGGTATAAACTGTTCTATTTTTGAATTTCCATAGTGACATTGGTAAAAGTCACTACAAGCCCATAAGGAATATACCATAGTTAGAATGAGGACAGAGACTTCAGAGCTCAGCTGACCTCTGGAATCACTCACTGCTTTAGCTGCTGGCTGGCCACATTCCTAGTGTGCTAGTTTCAGCTGAATTTGTATTTGTACAATTTGTACCGTTTTAAGTATTATTATTTCTACCTTCATCAAGCTATAGTGCGTTTTGTATGCATTTATTATTGGCTAATTTTGTTTGTTACAATACTTGATACTTTGCTCACAATGCCTCAATTAAAACTCAATTTAAAAGTGTACTTTGCAATTTTTCTGGTAGAGGGTCCATCTGCATTGATTAGTTATTGTCTGGAATGTTACGCAGTATTAAACCTATCTCCATATAGACAAGCAGGTGGCATCACCAGTCCACTCAGACTAAGAAAGGATGTTTTTAAATGTTTTTTGAGCTATAAAAACACCTGCAATAGAATAAACTCAAGATGGACAAGGTTAATGTCATACTGTGGAACATTTCAGCTGATCAGTATTTCCTTTTCCTTTTCACACCTCTATTCTTCATACACTGTTCTTATTAACCAACTGAATGCACAACATGGTATTGTGAAAATGAAGATAAATAGGTTTAAGACTCCTCTGGTCTGTATTGAAGTGGTTTTATTTAGCTAATACAGACTCTGAGGAGATAGGAAGCATCTTGGTCTGAAATAATTAGCTGCTGCTCCTTTGTGAGTGTAGCCCGTGTGCAACTAAACTCATTTCATGGCAAAGGAAACAAATGGTTCCCTGAAATGCCAGCGTCACAGTGGGAGAGGAACCTTTAGCCGCTCACACTTCACAGCCTAATTGCAAATAAATATCACTTTTATGTTGCCCGTGTCACATTTGTTTGGGGCTATGAATAACCTCTTATCGTGTTATTTTCACAATCAGCATAATAAAGAGACGGCAGCAGAACGGATCCCTTCACAGTGGCACAGTGTCAGAGCAGGAGTGAGATGCCATTTACTTCAAATTGGTTTTGTTTGATACATGTTTACTGTCTGTGACTTTATGGTCAGTGGTCTGTCTTTCATATTAAACTGGTCAAGTTTGATTCCCCTTTACCCCATCGTTCATGAGCACATGTAATTGGGAATGCATGATGTAAAATATTACTAATGATGAACCATTTATACAACTAATTCAATGATTGTGCATTATGGAAATAACCATGACCAGCAAGATCATTTCTTGCAATATTTGTGAGTCCAAAACCTAACCAGAATCCATCTGGCCCTGCTCCTGCTGTCGCTATTGGCCTGGAACACCAGTGGTTCAGACCAATCACAGAGAGCATCGTGGTTTGAACGGAAGCCAAAGGTGAAGCGCCCAAATGCACCAAAACAAACATGGCGATGCAGATGGACGTACATCAGCCTATTTTCAGACTATTTTGTTTGTGAAAACGTGCAGAGGGAAATGCTTTGTGCTTTTGTAGATGGAAAAGATGTCTGTGCTTTTCACTCAACTAGATTTAAGTTTGAATTCTTGTTTTTTCCCATTAACTTCACTGAAAACTATCCCAGATTGTTGTGACCCATTCAGGGTGCTACACATATCAGGTGTTAGCATGTGATGATGTAAATGTAAATTGCACTTAATTTCAAAAACATTTTGATAAATAATTATATAAACCTTAAATAAATAATGTATAACCATTGTTTGCATGCAATTAATTCAATCAGTCAATCAAATTTGCCAATATGTGACTGAAATTTTCAGCCAATTTATTCACTTTTAAGCTCCCATTATCCATTTATGTTTAGGGCACCTGTACACAACTCACAGACCGGTTTTACAAAGAGAGAGAACGCCCCAGTTTTGCCTCATCCCACAGCGCTGCAAAAGTGATGACGTCTAAAATGTGGCTCTTGTATGGCTACCCGCAGCGCTGAAGATGTCACTGCTCCGAGGGACAGCGGCTGATTCAAATACACTGAGACAACTCACTACTCTGCACCCCGCCATTTCAACAAACACAGCACTTGTGACAGATGTGCAACCTTGACGTCTCCCCTTCCACCACCACGCATCCGTAGCTTTGTATTTTGCCTTGTGTCTCCGCTCCACTGAAGGCTCTGTGTACTTCACTCTACTTCGGATTGCATCAGATTTCCCAGGCAGGATCAGTGAGGGATTAGTTTTTTGGGGGGAACAGAATCAGCTATCACCCTGCTGTCTCCATCTGATACAAGCCATGCACACCTGCACAAATGTGGGTGACACCTGTGCTAGACTTAACTTAAAAGCCTGTGTTCTGTCAGTTCAAGTCACGCTGCAGTGCTCCCGGGTGCCTCTAGATGGCACTGTGGAGTTGCTGGATGACATGGCAGCCACAGCTTGGCAAAAGCCACTACAATGTTCCATAGAGTGTTAGAATGCTCCGTTTGACTCCTATACTATCTCTCTCTTTGTTGGTGATTATAGTTTTTAAGTGCAATTGTGGTGATATAGAATGTCACTTTAGAAAGCTAATGGGTCAAACCCAGTATGAGAAATTAAATTGGCATCTAGTGAAAGTTTAATTTACATTTAAAATATTTTTATACATGATACAACCCAATTTGTACTCACTGGTCATTGTGCAGAAAGGGTAACTACTATGTCACATTTTTCATCAACGAACCACTCACCCATTCACACACACACATTCATACACCAGTGTACACAGAAACTAGGGGCGAGGTGGGTTAAGTGTCTTGCCCTAGGACACAATGACAGCATTTATTATCCGCCAACTTTCGGAGCAGTGGACAAACACTGAGCCACTATTTTCTTGCAGACAAGCAGGCAACATCACCAGGTCAAGTTACAGGTCAGATCTGTGGAGAGGCAATCCCATTCATAGTTAGGATACAGTTTTCTTCAATGTATTCTGAGTAATACAACACCTGTAATTGAATACATGCAAGATAGATGAGTTTAATGCCACATTGTTCAACATTACAGTGCAAAAACATAACATCTCCATGGAAACGGGCACGCCCACCTGAAAACCTACATAGTGTACCTGTAACCCGGAAAGTTGTTTTGATCTCCATGTCAAAGAGTAGCTTAGTTAATTGTGTTAATTAGAATGAAAACCTCAAAACTGTAAAAATATCTGTGCACAGCAATGAGTAGTTAAGTTTTTCATCCTTCCTTCCGTAGTTGTCCTCTTGTTATTGGAAGACTTCTCAAATTGCTCATTTATTTTGCTGGCAATAACGTCCAAAGCTTGGCTCAACAGTTGCAACACTCAGCTGTATAATACACCAATGGGAGATTGAGAGAAGCTTAAGATGAATCACCTTGATGCAACCTCTGGAACCCCAAAGCTCCCCTTAAGTAAGTCAAGGTCATCACTGGAGGAGGGTGGGCCAGTTTTCCGCCCCCGTCTCCCCCTCCCAAATGTGATCCAATTTCATTTATTAGACACGTCTCCTATTTGAACCAAGCACAAGACGGCAAGAAAGAGACAACTGAACAGCTCATATTAACCATGCAGTATGTTTTGATTGGTGGCAAAGGTTCATTCTGCCTTCAGTTTACATTTCTTTTGATCAGATGTGTTTGTTTGCTTGCTTTACATGTTACACCGAAGTAGCTAAAACATTCAAAGCAGGGAAACAAACACCCCTGTCTCTCTATGCAACATACCACAATAAAAGAAGTGGCACATACACATTCCAGGTCCCATAGAGATAATCCAGGCCCAGGAGCATGTGGGATCCAAACAATATGACTTTCATTTATGTATTTACTTAGAAACAATCACAATAGGCTCATATGACATTTCTGTGCCAAACCAGGGACTTTTTAACCAATAGTTCATAACACAACACTGCAAGCTTTCTGTCAGATGCATTGCAGATTTTATCTGTTGTTCATGCTTCATATTGATGTGGGGAAACTGCAGTCCCGGGAGTCCCGAGGCCACCAGAGGGCCCCCATGAGCCCATACCTTTTTATTGAAAATAATATGTAAAGTTTTCTTGGAAAGAGGGTTTGTGTGTTTTTAAAGAAGTCTAAATATCCCTATCAAACGACATGAACACAGCACAGTGAGTCAGCACATTAAATTGTTTGCTTTTGATTGTTGGCTTTTTCTTTCACAATCAGGCATCAGCTAGGCTTCTGTGAATGGTTCCTGTTTTCAATTTGGTAAAGTTAATAAACCACGTTACCAATTTGAAAACACATTTTCTGGTGCCTGAATGGCCTGTGAACGAGTCATGACTCATGAATGTGTATTGTATAGGCTAATTAATATGTGCATTTACATGAATTGTCTCGTAATTATGTATGCAACTTTAGGTTGTGTTACTCAAATGCTGACTGGAACACACTAAAATCCACCAGAAACCAGGAAAAAAAGGTCTAGAATTTCAAAAATATTCAGGGTGAGGGCCCCCAGACCTCCCCTTACATGTTTGTCTTCTGTTCTTGTGGCTGTAGTAGTTGTGTGTATTCTGGATGTTTTCAGTCTGATGTTGGTCATATAAATACAGATACAATTGGTCGAGGTGATGAGAACATAGTCTTGTTGTCAAATGTGAATCACCATTAGCTGAGCCACGGTACATCTACTGCCAGGTGCTCCAGAGACAAAGCTAGGGCCGGCCCTTGAAACCATACACGGAAACATGCAAAAACTGTGACGACCGGAGTTCAAACATTGACCTGAGTGTGCTTACAAATTTAAGAATTACAGTTTTAGTAATCTTTAAAAAAAACAAAACATAGGAATTTCTATTCTGATCACTGCAACAGTTTGAATGAACTAGATCAGTTTTTTTTTACGGTTTGAGAAAGGAAAAAATTGGGTACAATAACTTTATGTGCTGCAAGTGGAAAACACAGATGAAGAAACATTTTTCAAACTGTGAATAATTAGCACAAGTCAAGCTATTGTTGTTGACAGATGGTTTACGTAAATACACTATACATTCTTGAATATTGGATAATGAGGCATTATGCAAGAATCCTTGGAGCCGTCGTTCATAATTGAATTGATTTTAATATAACAGAATCAAACCCATGGATTAAATTAGTCAGATGACATTAACATGAAATATTGAGTTGTGCTGACAAGACAAAGACAGCCACTTAGTGTTGTAGTACAATGTTCTGTCTGCTGGTGTGGCTGTAATGAAGATGGATGAGTTGCTTACACTAATGTGAGAGCAGAAATAATGTTGTCATGTGGAGTCCAGTCTCCTGTGGATCGACTGCTCCAACACATAAACATGCTCTGCCTCTCACTCCATACGGCAAGGTTCTGTCGGTGCCAAGTACAGTGTCGGGCTATGGACAAGTTTCACATATGTATGCAAAAAAAACCTACTACTGCTACTTTGTTTAAACAATCATCTTTTGTTAAGGGGAGATTGTGCATGTTTTCTATTCATGTTATAACGCTGTTCAAAAACATACCTGGAGTTTCTGCTTCAAACTTCTTTAATCCAATTTACAAGATAGTCTCACCATGGCCATCTCCCCCAGATTGTTACGCAATAGATCTGCAAGCGTTAAGTTTTTAAATCCATACACCATCACCATATTAAATAAAAGCAATATATGTATACACCTGCAAAGCTTATTTTAGTCCCAGCTTTGTACATAAACCAATCAGTGCAGTATGATGAAATATTTCTTAAGTAGTCTGGCAGATACAAGTCCTACTGTGATACTGGCTCCTCTGTGAGTTTATAGATTTAACAGCATGGGGCAGAGACGAGAGGGATGAAACTACAGGCTGTCGCTGTCCATGGTCCTTACCTACCCCCTACTTAAAGATGAGGTATTACACTTCAACGGGGTATTAACTGCTGACACGTAACGTATTTTAGATCACCAGCTTACCTTTTTTTTGGTTTGAAAACGCTATATTTGCCAAAAACAACCTATTCAGTTCAGTTTTGTTTTTGCTGCTGTTTTACAAGAGGAGGGCTGAGGAAGGAGGGGCTGTGCGGTGGAAGCAGCGGAGAGCTTCCTGGTTTAGTAGGCTTGTGGGCGGAGTCGTAGACGGGACACATGGTCTTGTAATCCTAACCAAAAGCACGGTTCGAATAGTGCCCGTGAGAGACCGCAAGATCACTCAAACATGCACAAATTATTCAAAAAAAGACATATTTGGACATATTTTGGGCAATTTTCCTCTTATGAGTGACATCAGCGCTGCGGTAATGAAACAGACCTAGTGTATTAAAGATGTGCGTATACATGAAGAACCGTGCCGTGCTTTGACCCAGCTCCTCCAACCACGCCAAAGTCCGAAATATGCTCTGAGATAGCGTCGATGTGAGATGTATTTACGTCCAACTTTCACATCATTTAATCAGCAGGGTCATTCAAATAAACCAAAACAGAAGATAAACCGATACGTGCATTGTGATTACTATTAAGCTGCTTCAAAAAAGTTTATCAGAAGTCGTAACTTGTTCTTGCACATGATGTAACTTGCTAGTCTAACTCAAGTTGGAAGTTCCCTGGAACTGTAAATGAGCATAGATGGGGGATATTACGGAAGCCCCGAAAATCCATCTGCAAAAATGTGTTAGTAAAAGAAAATACATTTTGCTTGTTATTGTCAATTCCCAGTTGGGCTGTGACTGTGTACGTCTGCAGAGGCTAGTGATAACACAGCAAAAGGGACTCCACACCTTATCTCCCCGGAACAGTCCTTGTACCCTCTGATTTCTCCTATTTTCAGCAATCGAGAAACCCAAATAACACAAAACACTTTTTTCATTTTAATTAATATAACAATCCCTATTGTCACACTCCAGACAATGCAGTTAATAAAGGACACTTTGGATGACAATGTTGATTAGGACTAAAATAGAGGGAGGATTTGTGCGTACATTTTTAATATTTTTAATGGACGTCTGTCATAGCTTTCGCCGGATGTGCTTTGAAGACAAACACTTATTACAAAATCAATTACTGGAGATCATATGTGAGTGTTTCTGGGGAGGATGATAAGAGCGTTCTCATCTGTGGTGGCATTTGCTTTAAGAAAACATCTTTGAACACTTAATTTATGTGTTTTGTACAGGCAGCGATTAGCCCAGTAGTGCATGTGAGGCTGCTCTTATAGGCTTCTAATGCATCTATGTATAGAAAATTCATATTACCAACTTGTTAGCTGAACACATTATCATTATCATTGAAAAAAAAATCTTAAAAGTGTGTGAAAAGGGTTTGTTAAGCTAGTTCAGACATACTAACTTCAGCCACTAGATGTGAGTACAGGAAAAAAAACAATGTTAATAAGTAGTTGATGAAATATTTGTGCATTTGCAAAACTCCCTATGCTGTTTATTATTTTTTGTTCTAACCAACAGAGTAACAATGTTCAGCCTTTCTTTACCAATATCTGGTACTCTGGTCATCCTTGCATGGATCCATACACTGCACAATACCAGATTCTGCAGACCGTAACCAAGTAAAACCCGAGCCGAGAATAGACATGAGTAGGCCTGGTGGATTTTTACCTTGCCCAACAAGATGAATTCTCGGGATTCATCTTAATTCATCTTGGGATTTATGAATTCACAACAAGCCCCGGAGCCTAAACATGGCCACCCATTAAAGTCAATGGGCCGTGCTCAATGACGCATGCCGCGAGTTTAGCCTTTAGCAGCTAGGTACATCCGGTCCTGCCCTGCACATGGACCGTGCGCATTTGAGCTACCTCTCATGAGACTTTGCGCGATGAGAGCGAGCGGAGCAGAACGGCCGCAAAGGACGCAAGGGAATATTTAATAAATAATAAACGATAATGTTTCGACTTCCAGGGCGCTTCAGAACCATGTACTAAACCTCACATGCTCGTTCATGTCCTACCGCGTGTCCGCTCTAACCAATTAGTGATTGTGCTTAGCTAGAGTGGACATAGAGCGATTAAAGCACTTTTTTTAACAAACAGATTTTGAGTTGAGAAAAAGTTAGTGAAAGCTGTAGGTTCCCTGTTAGCCAAACATGAGCAGTTTGTGATTATATTTCGCTCTACGACGAAAAGTCCTTTCAGGGCAGGAGGGATTTTTACATTGTAGTACCAGTGAGTGGCCACTAATCCATCTTAAGATAGCAATACCCTATCCAATAATTTTAATAGATCTATGGTTCATGTAATCGTGAAGGAACAGATTGCAGACCAGGTAGAGAGTTGAAAGAAGTTGAGAAGGTGAGATGAATGAAGGTACAGACAGCAGGCACATGCGTGTGTGTGTGTGAGTGAGTGTGTGTTTTGAGTGTGTGGGTGTGTAAGTGAGAGAGTGGGATTGTGTCAAGATGAGTGTGTGTGTCAGAGTTGAGTGTGTCAGTACAAAGGAGCCATCCAGTACTTATACCCAAAGAAAGGTACTATCTATAGAAGACTGGAACTATAAGGGCTTAAACCAAATGTACATGCCTATACAAGATCATAAATGGACATACTGTTTAACTGTTCACAGAGAGGTAGAACACGTCTCTTGTTAACTTGAAAATGGATACCCTATCATGTTACCGAAGTAGCAGATTCCAGTGCCAGTGTCCCTTCTGAAAATAAGCATGTTTCACATTCTTACAGAAAAACAAGTACACCTCAATTCTTAAGACACAAAGTTTTCAACACAAGGTTTAAGAGTAAAGTAATGAAGCAAAAAAATAAATAAAAAATCATGCTTTCAGTTCATAAACGCGAGAGTCCTTCTTGAAATGATTCTCCGAACCCATCAATTACATTTCAATTTATTTTTATCAAGCCCAAAATCACAACAGCAGTCACCTGTAGGGCTTCACAAAATGACTGATTCAACCAACAATATGTTAGAAACGTTTTGTTCTGCCTTTTCCCTAGCACTTTCTACGAGACTGTTCCTAGATAGATAATTTGTAGAACTCAAATCAAGAGTACGCATCTACTATCTACAGTCTAGGTTCTGCCAGATTAGGCGTACATTGGATTTATGAGTAGTAGCTCATATTGGTTCATTAAAATCTAACCTTTAGCCTTGCCATGTACATACCGCTAAAACAAGTTAAAAAAAAACAAAAAAAAAACTCAATTACACAAAGCCAATAACTCAAACTCCTGTACCTGACTGAGAAGGCCTAATAATAGTGTTCTTTTTATGGCGTGCACTGGATCATTAGGCAGCAGCAGCAGAGGAGACCAAGTGCTGTGTGGTGACAGTGACATAGCTGGTGTTGTTAGCAGAAATACAGGGCTCTTTGTGCCGGATGACGTGGCCGCCCCCCCTCACACATGTCCGCGGCCCCCATGATGAGTCACCTTGCCCCAGCCCTGAATTTGTCCAGCTCAATGGTCTGTTTAGGCTGTACGGCTGGCAGAGAATATACGTTCTGTGGGTTTTCTGTGGCTGAAGGCACTTAAACATGCTGACAAGCGCTTATCTGCTCCTGTACTATGAGTCAACCTGGGTCTGGTGCCTTCTACATGGAGGAACGTGTAAGGATGAAATATGAAGAAACATGTTCTTGGTGTGGTAGAGTTTATCTGTTCAAATCATTGTCAAATCTATCAAATATAAGCGTAGATTTATAGTTAAGGTTTGCAGTATATTGCTTCTACGACCATTTATATTGTTTGGTCCTGATATTTTTTATATCTTGACAAAATAGATGAGTGACTTCCTAGTAAAGCTCCCCTGCACCATTCTGACTCTGTGTGACTGATCGTGGGAAAAATTGTGGGTCGTACCTCAAAAATGTGGGTCGTGGGTCTCACAGTGAGACAGGGGCAAAGAATAAACTAAGACGAGCTGCAACTGATATAAAGGTGTTGGATATTTCGGTCATTTTTGTCACAGCGTGGGCCCTCATTTTACTGTTTTCATTTTCTAACTTCACTGTACATTAGAAAATTTTCACCCCACTCTCTGTATTGAAAATCGCTAGCCTCAATGAGCTTCATTTGACTACATCTGTCATAAAAGCGTGTACTTTTGGACTTACCAGGCAACAAAGTACTAGTAAAACTGCATAAACATTCTCTGCAATTGCTGCTGTCAGGCTTGGTCGTAAAATATTTGTATTGACCCGCTCTATGTGATCGTGGTATTTTTATTTCGCTATTGCGTCAGTAACTCAAGATATGAACATTAATAATAAATCAAGCGCCTTCTTTCCCTGAGGTTTGTCCTGCTAGTTTTAGCAACAGGTTGGATCGACAGCGTTGCTAAACACCAGCTCCCTGCTAAACCAGCCGCACCGCTCCAGATTGGCTCTTTGGTTGCTATGATACTCGCGGTTGTTATTCAGAAAATTGGACACCAGGCTTTTTTTTTTTTTTTTTTTATTCAACCTTTATTTAACCTGATCTAACTAATTCTCATTTACAAACTTGACCTGGCCAAGACACATCAGCAGGAAAACATATATACACACAGCTATACACATCACAGACTAAACTAAAAATAAAGGAGACTAGTGTAAAAGTGTTAACAAGAACATGTGTCAATCACCATCTGCTGGAGTTTGCGTTTGAAACCAGACACAGTCATCAGAGAAGTAAGAGTAAGGCTGTTCCAGTCTGCAAAATGAAAGACGTTAAGACCGAAAATAGAGGAGCTTTTAGGAACACTGAACAGCACGAGTTGACTTGATCTCGTGCTGTATGTTTTTGAGGAAGATTCAGTAGTGATGATAAGCAAGGGGGAACCAACCTGAAGCTAGGACCAGTGCTAGATGTTGTTGTGTCCTTGGGCAAAC
>JAIEZT010000124.1:19813037-19823037 GCA_019594935.1 Periophthalmus modestus | reverse complement strand
CCTTAAAACATATATAATAATTGTAAAAAAAAATAATAAAAATAAAGATGACTACTTCGCGGATTTTGCCTATTGCGGGTTATTTTTAGAACATAACCCCCGTGATAAATGAGGGACCACTGTACTGTTAAAGAACACATATCCATTGACTTCCGCATTAGGAAACTGCGGTGCCCAATGGGATCTGACGTCACCATAACCGTCATCACAACAAAGAGCCAAATCCTACGCATATCACCGATTAAGAAAATTTAACTGGAGAATGGAGTAAGCAGAGAGCAGTGGGCGTATGCCGGTGGCGTTGAAAATGGAGGTCGGTCGGCAATATGGCGTCTTAAAATAAATGATTAAAGATTGCTCAGACATGCATAAATCACTCCAACTATAACATGGTTTAAAGCTCTGAAAAGTTGATTTTGTGTAATAGGTCTGCTTTAAACATTCCCGGCAAACACATAAAATCTCCATGGAAATGAGCAGGTGTTGAATGCCCCACTAGAAAGTTACATAGAGCACTTTTGATAAACCTTTATATGACTTTTCAGATCATGATTAGCAGTATTACCTTAACTCATTAGCATGTCATATTTAACCCCGTTTCAAAACAACTGATAATCTCCCTGCGCACAGTTAATCATAGTCTGAACCTTCTGAATGCCGGCTGTGATAGCGGACCCTTGAGAGTGGAGCCTCAGGAGAAAGTCTCTCTCCATTCCCCTCGTGCTGCTTTTGAGCCGTGGGCCTGACAGTTTATTGATCTGCCTCTCGTCTAATCAGTAGCCTTGTCACATTATAACAAAGGGAGGCCTAGCCAAAATGAAAGCAATTTACTTGAGGCTGTTGAAGATTGCAGGGCTGGGCTGCACAGTTTTCTTCCCCCCTTCATGGACAATCTGACACAGGCAAGTGCTGTGGCTCCACTTGGAATCAAAACAATGTCTCAGCGCATTCAGCCCAGGGAGGTGAAGCCGGGGGCAGGCAAACACTCCAGCTGATTGTCCCTTTCAAACTGATCTTCGCTTGTCTTCAGAGTAATTTGTGATAATAACTATACCTTAAAACTGACGAGGGTGCCATTTAGTACAGTATTGAAGTTGAAACGAGTTACAACTTCTGTCCAGTTCTTTTTGAGGTACTAGGGTTGAAGTTATAGTTGATGGTGAATAACAGGGCTAACTCAAATGTGCAGTTGGAACATGTTTATTGTGCATAGAAATTTAAGGTGTAAAAAAAAGTAACTAAGCAAATAGGTACGACCCTCTTCCAGTTGGTCAAGTCTAGGTTCAGCAACAGTCTGTGCTCAAAGAATGAGGTCAGCTGACACCTGAATATACTGAATGACCAGGTTATTCCATCAGTGGATCTTTTCTTCCCTGATGGCACGGGCTTATTCCCAGATGACAATGCCCAGATTCATCGGGCTCAAATTGAGAAAGAGTGGTTCAGGGAGTATGACATCATTTTCACACATGGATTGGCCACCACTGAGTTTAACCCCATTGAGAATCTTTGGGATGTGCTGGAGAAGGCTTTGTGCAGTGGTCAGACTCGACCATCATCAATGTAAGATCTTGGTTAAAAATGAATGCAACACCGGACAGAAATAAATCTTGTGACATTGCAGAAGCTTATCGAAACAATGCCACAGTGAATGAGTGCCGTTATCAAAGCTAAAGGCGGTCCAATGAAATATTAGAGGGTGTGACCTTTTTTTTTTTTTTTTGGTGGCAACTTTTTTTTGGCCAGGCAGTGTATGTCATTGATGTCATGCACCTCAGGGACTCACTGTCACATTCTTTCACTATGGACAAGCATCACAGACTCGCTCAACAACATGGCTGTCATCTCAGTTAGCAAGCCAGACACAGGTAAGCCATTTTTCATTTCCACTGTCCTTCCATCCAACCATGCTCCGTCCCCCGGCAGATGTTCCAGTCTAGTCACGATACAAGAGTTCTTTCTAGGTCTCCCATATGGCCTGCGATATCTTGGTTGTCCTCATTCCAACACACTGAAGGTCCTGACCTAATGAAGCCAACCAGACACCACCTGCATCTGTGAGACTGTGAATGTATACAGTGTAACACCATGTTCCCAAGACAAATTGTGTGCGACAAATGAAGTTATCTCACCATCTTAAAAGCAGAGACGAGATTCTGCTGTCAGCAAACTGGACTCACTGTGTTCCCTGGAATATAATGAATAGAATAGTACAAAGAGCAGTCTCTGATGGAGTCCACCATCATCCTTAGTAGAGGAGTGAGGCCAATCATTAGACGGTCAAGAGTGACCCAGTATTTTCCAGCTGGGATCAAAAATGCATCTCTCAGGTTTGATTCGCTAGATTCAATATTGAACACAATAGCCAAACTACAGGCCACAGTATAGCCACTACATTTGAAATACTTGTAGCTTTGTTTGGTAAAATGAATAGTGGGTGATGGCACTGGAGAAAACACTGAGCTTGCTGACTAAATTGACATTTACAGCAGCTCTACTCCGTAAAAACAGTGGTACAACAAAAGCTACAAAAGCTAATCTGACATTCATGTGCCTTTACAAATGTTGGTTTCAAATGTGTTAATTAGCAGACATAGAAAACTGTGTTATGAAACTTGTTTTGCAGTGCAGCATATCTACAAGCTTGTGCTATTCAGATGCCAACCCAATCTTTGCTATTTGTATGTGATGGAAGTAAACCTGGTGACCCTGCGAGATCAGAAGCTGAGTCCTCCATGTCACCACCGCCTCTGTGATTTCAACTTCATAATGTTTCAATTTACAGTCCCTCTGGCATCACACATCACTTACTTTTCATCCCTGCAGTCATCAATGGACACGCTTGTTTACAATCGCGCACAAGGTTGCGTTTCCAAAAGCGGACGGATGACATTGAAAAGTGGTCGCTATGCAACAGAGGTACCGCGGGCCTCCAGAGTGACCCTTCCGCTGACCCAGTCCTTCTTTCTCTGTAAGCAAAACTCAGAGAGAAGTCGGCTCACTCAGTACCTACACAAGCAGAAATCAAAACAGGAAAAATCTCCCTTCAGTACTCCTCCAGCGGTTGGGTGCGCCTTGCCGTGTCATGCCATTAATAGTGTTCCCCTGTGCAAATGTTTACAGTGTGCACCATTCATCACCACCTCCTCGCAGTCTAATAAAAATGCCCTTTAAGGCCTTCTTTGCAGGGCAGTAGATTTAAAAGTGCTTTTGATTTGGTTGGCGTGCCCTCAGGTTTCCCCTCTCCATTCCTCGGGGAGAAAGATCTCTTTGGACTCCAGGTTCACAGAGCAAATGCTTAGGGAGCGCAGCAACATAATAACGTTAGCGAGGGGAGATGTGTGAGCAGAATATAAAAAGTGCAGGGTCTGCTGGTCACAGGGCTCAACATGTGTGTGTGCGTGAATGTGTCCAGATGGTGTTAATGCAAACAGACAGTAGCTGAAACACCTCTTGGATGTGAAGATTTGATATGAAAAAGTAACAAATATAGGCTATAATGTTCAGGATTGTGTATTCAGTATAAGCAAGATGTATATCAATAAAGTAGCTCAAGTAAAACAAGTAATGCATACACTAATTGTAACTTAATTGTTACTATACAATATGGTTCTCCATTTACAGTGATGCACATTCCCATTTTCACTTACACCCTATCTCCACCCACTTCTTTGTACTTATTTGCAATCATTACAAATGAACTAATGAAAAGGTAGATTCTATCAGTTCTGCAGTTTTGAACAGGAACTCGGACCTGTTACTTTTATGTTGTTTTCAATCAATACTGTAGTTTACAAGAAAAAAACAAACAAACAAACAAAAAACTAAAACAAACACAAACAATATGTCTCCTTTAAGAGATTCCAAAATGCATGAAAGGAACCCCTCTTTTTCTATGTTAAGAACTGCTGGTGCAAAAAGCTCTCAGATGAAGCTACAGAGGGCTTTTCAAAGCAGGAGATGTGATGGCAGGAGAGCAGCTAAAATGACTCCTGAATGACAGCACACAGACAGCTTAACAGTCTGACGGCTGGGCTGTGATTGGATGAGACTGTGAGTGGCAGCTTGTGATTGGATGAAAACTAAAATCCTGTGGAAGAATGTAGAGCTGAAGATTAGACTTAAGACCTGTGAGGAGGAAAACTTTAGCAGTACAATATATGGCAAGGTCACCTTGAGATCTTCTCACATCTCAGGGAAAACTAACAAACTAGCTAAAAACTCATTATTTTAGTTAAAATTGAAAATAAAATGTAAAACTGGGACAAAGGAACTATAAAATTGTGATTTTAGAATTCCACAAACATGACCTATGCTTGTGCCCCAGATATGAAACAAGTATAGTCTTTGCTGATAACAATGCGGTTTTATTCTTAATTACAGTAACACTGAACATGATGGTCAAATTATTTATATTATGTTTGAAGGATTCTCAAAATGATTACCCAATCAGAATGCAGAATAAGGCTGAGAGAGACATGAGTCTCTCATTTGGTTGCCAGTTTCAATGTTGAAATCCATTGGGTTTAAGGACTCTTTCCAATCTGAATCCTCTAAACCCCAGCACCTACAGCCAAACATGCATCAGTGCTAGTGCAAGCATCTTGCCCAGCGATACAGCAGCACTGGCTCAAAAGGGTTCAAACTGCTGACCTTCGAGTTGGTGGGCAAGCACTCTAAGCACCGTCACTGCTCTGCTCCCATCACAATGTAAACTGTAAAGCTTGTAATGTACTGTTTATCTATCTTCTCATTTTCTCTCTACCAACCACAACACTGGTGCAGGCCCTCGTTGTAGCATGCATGTACGAGCCTTCATTTCCATATCCATGAGTGTTATGATCCTGGCAGCATACAGAGAGCAGAATGAAGCATCTGCTGGTCTGCCTCAGGGTCACATATAAGTACATGAGTGCTATGCCACAAACAACCCCACACTGCACACTTCTTATCACAGAACAGAGGCGGCTGTGGGGCTCAGGGCTGCACATCTGCTGAGCCAGAGACATGGACCCTCTCCAAATGGCATCCATCACTAAAGTACCCCAACTTACTCAAGAATGTTCTACAAGGGCTTACACTGTAATTAAAGGACCTGTGCCTGATTTTATTTGCTTGAGATCCAGAATAAACACTTCTTCAATACTTTACCAAGAGCTGAGTTTGTGAGTTCATATGGCTGTGAATGACAGGTGAATTAGACAATCAAGGACATGCATGGGCGGTCTGTAACAAAACAAATATGGATGTTTATGAGGAACAAAAGAAATACATATCACAGGGGATTGAAAAAGATTGAGGATTGTGCACAAGATCCCTGCACAAGGATTTCTTGCCCCAGTACAGATATATTGCATAAACAACTTCAGGCCAAAATAAATATGTTGTCTGCTGTCTGTATCGGATTATAAAACATTTTATCGTCCGATAATCTGGAAGCGTATGTTAGCTGTTGTTAGCGTGCTCTGCTCTCTGGAAGCTGTGTAAAGAAATAAACTAGATCTGTTTTTAAGACTCTCCATAAAGGCACAGCACCTTTGAGGCGAGTAGTGTTGAATATTATGTTTTGGGGGTGTTTTTGGACCCCTTAGCATATATCTCCTGTGGAATACATTAAGACATTTTAGGCCTTTAAGATATTATTTTTAAATACTTTACTTACATAGCATGAAAAGAGAAGCAGTATTGAAAAAAAAAAAAAAGGAGAGAGATCACACTATTGAACTCTGGGTCTTGGGTCAAAAAAAATTACAAAAATAAAAGCATGTATTTTTTCAGTATGAACATTTTTATTGCACAAAAAAACAAACAAAAACATGCATCTCTACTGTGAGTGGGCTTGCATCTCCACAAACCTTACTCTTACTTGGCCTGGAAAAGGGCTTTCTCGTGGTTGTTTCCATGGAAATGCTGTTCATTTGGCGATAATATTCCACGGTATGGCATACAACCTATCTCTATGGGGAATGTTCCAAAGTATGCTTTTAACTTCCTATTTCCATGGAGTCATGCAGACTTTTTAATTAATAACTCCTAACCTCTTCATTTAGTAGTTACTAAGCCTTAATTAATACCCTAACCCTTTCGTCATGCTTGGCTAAGGCTAATTACAGTGTAGTTATTATACAGTTTTACATGAGAAACAATAAGGATTGATAAAATAAACGTCATATAAATTCTAAAAAAAACATACTGCTCCATATGCACGTGCGTTTATATCTCCCATGTTGTCCTCTCTGCACACAGATGTGAATTATAAGTATCCGATCGACAGCGGCTGTGGAATCTCAAAGAGATGGATTAGAACAAACAGGGGCTCCATGTCGATAATCCCATGAGAGAATCGCAGGCACTGGAGCGTGAACGGCTTTCCAAATCAAATGTAATGGAACAGGGGTCAGGGGTTGGGAGCAGAGGTGAGGCGGCTGTGGCACACTGGGATTTTCAGCTCTTCCCGTAGCACACATCAGAGTCTGGGAGGTCAGCGCCTTAATTAGACCTCACATGTGTGTTTACTGTACGATCATTCTGTACGGAGCGCAGGATTTCCACGATCTAGAAGTCCCCTTAAAGGTTAAAGGCTCTGTACACATTTTTTTCCCATTTATTTTAGTTTAATGTGTCTTGCTCCATTACAGATATGTTGTATAAGCAGCTCTTGAAGTTCACTGTGTGCTAATTATAAAGCATTTTACTGGCTGATAATTGTGGAAAAAGTGCAGTTAATTAAGTCAATTAAGTAGTTAATTAAGATGATTGGAATACATAAGGTAAGAGAGGAATACATTTTTAAGACAGCAAAAATCAGGTACAGCGTCTTTAAGATGATATTTGGGAAACAATAGCAAGATCTGGTTTTGGAAAATTGCAGTATATACCATTGATAGAATTCTCAAGTGACTTTCTTACCACTTTATTTATCCATCCAGCCATTTTCTTCCACTTATCTAGAGCTGTGTCACGGGGGCAGCAGTCTAAGCACGGACTCCTAGCCTTCCCTCACCCCAGACATGTCTTCCTAGCCTTCCCTCACCCCAGACATGTCCTCCAGCTCCTCCAGTGGGACCCCAAGGCGTTCCCAGGCCAGCCCAAGAGACACTTTATTTAAATGTGTACTATTTCGCTTTTCTGGTGGAGAGTCTGTCACCTGCTTGTCTCCATGCAGATATCATTGCTTTGCCTGGAATGTTCCTCAGTATGGCATTAGACTTATCTATCACAAAGTAACTCCACCATGCAGGCTAGGTTACAGGTCAGACCAGGTCAGATCATTTTGGCATTATCATTATCATATCAGAAAGCAGAATGAGCCCATGAAACTCATTTGAACTCATCTGAATCCTCACTAGCTAAACTCCAGCACCTGCAGCCAATCATGAATCAGTGCTAGTGCAGCCTTTGCAGCTCAGTGAGTGAATTCTGGAGGTTCTGAGCTTTCACATGAAGGCTGTCTATATAATGAGAATGATAAAACCTTGAGTGTGTCCTCTTTATGCAGGTTAGGGGACCGGCAACCCATATTCAGTTGTAAATGTATTACCTTTTAATTCCTTTTAAACTGTAAGAGTGCTGGTTACGTACAGTTCCTTTAAAAAGTGTAACTATTCACTGCTCACTACTGAGTTGGCTTTGTATAACCCATCCAAACTGTTACTCTAAGCAGCTGTCTGATCTAACACCACTCTCGCTCATCTGCCACTCTGTCCTAAATCACAAAGATTCTATCATTTTTATTATAGAGTTATTGAACATGTTGAAGCCTGGGAATTCTCCTTGAGGTTCTCCAGTCCATTCAGACTTTCTAAGTGTTCACGGGAGTACATTAATCTGAGGCTGATAACGCTTCATGTTCCTCCTGATGGCCTCATCAGGCTGATCTCATTAGAGCCACTGTAATTGACTGCTGGCAATAAACAATGACCTGAGCCTTTCTGTTCCCAGGTTCACAAATTAACCAAGATTAAGTGCATTCCCTGGAAGACGAGCGTGAATAACAGCGCCAGAGAGACTTACCTTCAACAAAATGAAAGTCCAGTCTAAAAAAAAAAAAAAAAAAAAAGAGTATAATAGAGGGAACAAATTTGCGTTTGCTGCATTTCTCAATTTGATCACATGATTTCACAAGGAGGGAACTTCTGAGTCACTTCCTGTTGTTCTGATGTCTTTTCAACAGAGAAGAATTTTGAGATTGAATAGTTTCACTTTTTTAACAATAAATAAATGCATTACCTTAGTTCAATGTAAAAAGACAGTGACAGCTTTTTCACTAGTTACAGAGCTAATGACCATTCAAAAAAAAAAAAAAAAGAATATTAACAAAGAAAAGACAGTTTTACCATAGATTTCTGAATTTTAAAGGTGCACTATGCAACTTTTCAGCAGTCCACCCCTTGCCTGTTTTTATTTATCATGCGTTTATTAAATTGCTATTGTTTTTATTGCAAAAAAAATATAAAATGCATATAAAGGCATAAAAAAAAAAGAAATAAACATGCATTCTTACTGTGAATGATCAGTTTATTGCCAAAGTATTTCCATGGAGCGGCGGACACTCATAATGCAGTTTTGAATGTTTGAATGAACCCAAAGTGATCCTAAATTGTCTGAGTGAAAACAGCATATGGCATCTGTTGTGTGGATGCCCTGAGACTGCGGCATGAGCTGCATGTAATTGTAAACTCACTTGTATTAAGAAACAATATAAAATCATGTCTTCACTTCCAACACAAATTGCTTTGGCCTGAGGGAAGTGAAATAATAATGCACTGTAGTATGCCGTTACAAGCATTCATTCAACTACTCTACTCTGTCCTATTATTCACCACATCGTGCGAACAGTCCTTTATTTTTTTTAATTAGACCTATTAATGCATGAAAAAAATAAGATCTAAAAAGATGATCTGCTCGTCATAACATTCTAATCAGGTTTTGCAGCCGTGAGACCCACACTGTGTAACTCTAAATGCAGCGCTGATAAGACCCAAAGCATAAAATTTGAATTCTGCAACAATTTCACGTCATTTGACATTTCATATCATTTGGTTTGATATTACAGAGCCTGTGGCATTATCTTCAGTTCAATGCCTTTTCCAATTTGAGATCTGGTGCCTTCCTGATTTTACCCTCATTTGTAAATGTCACTTAAGTGGAAGAGAAGGGAATATTCTGCTGTGGTAAAAGGAGAGCTAAAGAAGCAGAGGGAAAAGGCCAGAAAATGAATAGAATACAGAGGCGGCGCTACCATTAGCCATGACTAGGCAGCCTCCTACTCTTTATTTTCACTTAAGACACAGATACCCATCAAAAAGTCTGTTTATAAAATCTTTGTTCTGGTCCACTTATAGATGAACATGATACGACCAGTGAATGCACTGAATGCATATTAATTACCCGCACATTAACTGTGTGCGTTCACACATAAATGACCTGCAGTCACAGCATATTGTCGTTTGTGCTTATTGTCTGTACCTACATAACTGGACTGAAAGACAGGGGGACAAGCTGCTGAACCTTACGCACAGAGAAGTAGTCCCACTGAAGCCACTTAACATAGTTTAAGCCATTTAATATAATTTATTTCTGGATAAGTCTGTGTAGTTTTTGATATTTAATCTGCCATACCCTGGACTTTCAGCCCTCACAATGACTGTCTTGAACACATTTATTTGGATCCTACTTGGCCCTCTCTCTATCCATGTGTCCAGCAGCAGCACTGTGAGCAGTGCAGGACAGAGGTTTACACGCCTCCTCAGACTCCTCTGTGCTCAGTGTGACTGAAGGGGAAATGAATGGACCAAATGCTAAACCACATTTAAAAAGTTTAGCACAACTTCAAAGAGTTTTCCGGTATACTGATATTCAAATTAGTCATGTGGGTCTGTAACAGGTGTGCTTTTTTGCACAGAATCTCATTCCCCAGTTTAGGATGAAGAGCCGCTGATTTTTTTTCATATAGGAGGAGAGTCCTCAAATGTAGCTCAAGTGTTTCTTGTTTTATCTC
>JAIEZT010000124.1:19755537-19808037 GCA_019594935.1 Periophthalmus modestus | reverse complement strand
CCACTCCCTAATAAACCAGTGGTACAAGCGGGTAGGGACATTACCTTCAGCGCCTTCACTCCAGATCGCTAGCCTCAACAAGCTTCATTTGACTGGAGCCGAACGCCACTTTATACAGTCTATGCTTGACCCCATCTGAGAGTTTGACATAATCCCATTCTAAAATCTGAAAAACACCAATACGCTATGAAACAAAGTGGTTGTATAAACAAAATTGTACAGGTGAAATATGAAAACTCCTCCATTCATTCTCTTACTTTTGTGTAGTTGAAGGAGCCGGTGCACAGCCTGGTGTAGAACAAAACTTGCTGCTTGGTTGGTTGGTTGGCCCATAGTTTTGGCAGAGAAGGTTTAGTTACACTGAAGAGACAGTTGATTGATGGATTGCTAATTGTGTCCTTGGTAAGCAGCAGATGCTCTGTCACAGATGTTACCAACAAATTAGACTGAGCGCATGGAGGGGTCCATGAAGAAGCATGTCATTTATCAGCAGAACAGGATCTATTAATAACTCCGAATGCACACAATTGTTTAGCTACACACAGATATAGCCAAGTTTATGGTTTATGTGGTTATTTTTAGCTATTTACTTCCTTATAATTAGGATACACATATTGAAATGCATTTAATCTGCTCCAGGTTAGATCTGTGGAGAGGCGACCCGGCTCATAGTAAGGATGCATTATTTTCCAGGGATTTTTGAGTAATAAAAACAATTGTAACGTAATTATATGAATGCGAGATATAAGTTTAATGCCATACTGTTGTACATTCCAGGCAAACCAGTAGCATCTCCAGAAAAAAAAAAAAAAAAAAAAATGTACCTACATGTTATAGCAATTTTACTTGGCCCATTGCCAGAGTTATAAAAACTTTTCATATCCCCATTATAATTGATGGCGCTTGTTGTAAACTTCAGGCTATTTTATTCTATATAATCTTGAATGAGAGGCGTCGCCAAGTAAAACGATCCAATGCATACATAAAGACCTCAAAATTACAAGAATCAACTTCCTTTTCTCCCCAGTAATAATCAAAGAATCCGATCGGTAAATGCTCGAAAATACACGAAAAGGCCTTCTGAACTCCGCTCGGACATAAAGACCAGGAAATGAGATGTAAATAGTGAATAGAAGCAATCAGACTGCTGCACTGAACTGGCACCAGGCTCTGGCCCTCTCACGATCGCAAGAAGCCCGCATAGCAGCAGCTGCTTTTTTCAGGAGTGCTGAGTCTCTCCCCTGAGTGTGGAGCTTTTTGGACGTGCTCCTCTAACAGACAGACAGCTGCTCTGGCCTCTGCCCTTTGAATGCACCACAACCGGGTTTCAAGTCATTCATGTCACTCACTTTTCAGGGAAGATTTCAGACTAAATGGGTCAAACTGCACGCTGACTCAAGAGTGAAGATAGTATTTGTCTCGTGAAAGATTCCTTTATACGTTTTTTTTGTCAATATGTCAAATGTGCGTTATTCATAATGTTGGGTTCATTTTATTGAATTCGGTGACGTCGTGATCTCAGATGGAGGGCGGGGTTCTCTCTAACTCTATGAGCGATTCACTGTTTTTGAAAAATATAAAGCAGAAATTCACAGATGTATTTAAGATTTGTTAGGAGTTGGCTTCACAAATTTGCCATATTAATCTCATCACTACATTTCTTTCAACTCAACAATTAATTATTTGGTGGTGAATAATAATAAGAAGAAGAAAGGAAAAAGAAGAAGAGAAGAGGGGAAAAAGAAAAGAAGAAAAAAAAAGAAGAAGAAGAAAAAGAAAGGAGAAAGAAGAAGAAGAAAGAAGAAGAAAGAAGAAAAGAAGAAGAAGAAGAGGAAGAAGGAAAGGGAAAGAAGAAGAAGAAAGAAGAAGAAAGAAGAGAAGAAAAAAGGAAAAAAGAAGAAAGAAGAAAAAGGAAAAAGAAGAAGAAAAAGAAGGAAAAAGAAAGAAGAGAAAGAAGGAAAAAGAAGAAAAAGAAGAAGAAAGGGAAAAAAAGAAGAAAAAAGAAAAATAAGAAAAAAGAAGAGAAAGAAGAAAGAAGGAAAAAGAAGAAGTAGAAGATGAAAAGGAAAAAAGAAGTAGAAGAAGAAAGAAGGAAAAAGAAGTAGAAGAAGAAAGAAGGAAAAAGAAGTAGAAGAAGAAAGAAGGAAAAAGAAGAAGTAGCAGAAGAAAGAAGGAAAAAGAAGTAGCAGAAGAAAGAAGGAAAAAGAAGAAGAAGAAGAAGAAAGAAGGAAAAAGAAGAAGAAGGAAAGAAGGAAAAAGAAGAAGGAGAAAGAAGGAAAAAGAAGAAGGAGAAAGAAGGAAAAGGAAGTAGAAGGAGAAAGAAGAAGACCATACACTTCTAATGCACTTAACATTCACTCTGAAGCCTCTCAAACTGCTACATTATTCACTCACTCCACACTTGGAGGCTGCCAATCTGCACCACCGGCCTCTCCGACCACCACTCACTCTCTCACACACCACTTTCGTACTAGGCAAGATGAGTGAAGTGTCTTGCCTACGGACACAAATACAGAACTTGTTCAAAGCGGGAAACCTTTGGATGAGTCACGGTCGTCTCTAAATAATGGCACCACTTTCTGAAGTCACTGTAAAAAAAACCCAACACCAACATTTTGTTTATTTATGCTTACCGAGAAGACGTTGTACTCTGTGCCAGCGGTCTCCCATCCAAGCACTAACCAGGCCCAGCCCTGCGTAGCTGCTGAGGTCTGATGGGATGAGGCTTTGACACGGAGGTTTGGCCACAGTAAGTAATAAGTGCAAGTTGTTTTAGATAACCCTTTATCGTGTCTATATGTGACGAAAGAAAAAGGCATTTTATTTCCGGTTCATATACTGTGAAAATTACAATACTGTCACAATAATGTCACAATCAAAGGACTAAATCTTGGGCAAATGTCAATACTTTCCCATAGACTTACTGCTATCACAATACTCATTATCTCTGCGAGAGCTTGCCAAGTCGTAAAAATATATGCGCTTTACAGTATATAGCTTCTGAGTGCGTCCTGTAGTGCTCCACAGCTTTCAGTGTGGCAGAGATCCAGCAGCCAGAGGAGCAGGTCCCACCCCCTCCTCCTGACCAGAGCACAGACCACAGCCCTAAGACCTCATGGTTCTGAACGGTAAATAAGAGCTGCCAATCAACTTCCTCTCGCTCACACCATCCACTGCCAAAAGATTTGGGCTGCAAGCTGACAACTTTTAAATAATGAAGTTATTTTAGTTCTTAATTTGATTTTAAAGAAGAGCTATTTTGCTTTCCTTGTGTGGATTCAAATTTGAATTGAAATACATGCATACTTAAGCAGGCTCACATCTCCACAGATCGGATTTTGTGGCTTGCTGGTGTCACATCCTTGTCTGCAAGAAGACTGATAATGTCATATGGTTGAACAAGGCAAAGTCACATCTCCATGGAGAAAAACAGGTGGCAGCCCTCCACAAGAAAAGTTACATAGTGCATCTTTAAAAAGCTCTTTTTGGAAGCTCTTTTTACTGCTCCTTGACCCATTGCCAGATTTTTTAAATTTTTTTTTTAAATGACTGTTTGTTGCTTGTTGTGAACTTCAATTTATTTAAATTTTATGTAACGTTGTAACCAAATAATATAATGCAAAAAAATCTCCAACCTTAAAGTTAAATAACAAACTCTCTGTTTTCCTCTGTAATAATCAAAGAATCAAACTGCTAAATGCTCAAAAATACACAGAAAGACCCTCTGAACATTACTCGGACATAAAGACCAGGAAATATGACGTAAATAGTGAATAGCTTTTTCTTTACTTTATTAAAAAGTGTGTGCATTTCAATATAAAGAAATGTAGAACAACAGGCATCTCGACAGACAACATAAATGCAATACAATGCAAATAACACACAGTGCACCTTTAACTAATAGAATACTTGGGTTTTATATAGTGAAGTTTGCAGATATTTTCTTGGTTGGATCACCAAGTTCCCTCTTCTTCTTTTTTTACCTTTATTGAAATATTCCGAGTGGGCGTCTTTACTATGAATTGATTTAGCCATTCATTCCTCCTACAGCCCACATACACTACTGGTCTGATATCGGATGTCAGATATCAGATGTGGGATACCGTTAGCTTCATAGCATAACTGCCTAAGACTTGAAAAAAAGCACAAAAAAGCACAAAAAACACACTTTTAAATTAAATTGTTGAATATTTTAATTTATCTACTATCATGATTAGTTCTATATGAGCTAATAATAATGATGATAACAATTAAAAAAAATAAAAAAAATACTTTGATTAGTGCACTGAACCAGCCATCCAACTTCTGCAACTTACTATGAGCTGAACTGAACTCATAATGAATTGAACATGTGGTAACCTAACTCATACATAAATGTTACTTTATTTTTATGTTTGCAGTATGATTACTTGTTTGCCCTTGATTTTTATTTTTTTAATATCTGGAAAATAAATAAATGAAGATAAACAGACATTCCCAGACCATCTAAGAGGTTGAGATTTTAAAATAATGATTCATAGGATGTCTCAGCATTTGACATTCATCACTGCTGCTCCTGATGTGATTTATGCGCAATATACCATTCAAAATGAGCAGTTTATATTCATGTTTTGTATAAAGTGCCATTGAGCCACTCCTTCCAGACATCTATGCATCAAATGATCATCTTTAATTCCAGTTTAGCTTTATTGTACAGTTGTTATTCATAGATAAACCAGATGCCCTGCCAGGTATATCCTCTGAACAGCCATTACTCCTGTTACAGTGGGTGAGACACAGAGCTCTGAGCAGAGGTAATTATGGAGGAGTTATTATATCGTCTGCGTCTTCATGAACACCTTAGACTGGAGTGGGTGTTAAAGGTCAGCGTGTCCACATCTCTGCTAACAGGCTCGGAGTGAGAGGGGCTGTGCACGAGGCAGCTGGCACCTCCGCTCCTCATCTGCATATTCATACTGCCATTTATGCCAGATACAAAGTCATTGTTCTGCCCTGCCAACTTAGATTGACAGAGAAACACCAGGGAGAAGCCCGCTCTTTGTACTACACGAAGCAGCACTGTGGGCTTCCGGGAGCATAATCACACAAAATTACTTTAATAATTTGTTAATAAGTTAATTGGAAAACATGAACAAAGCTGTTATAATGTTAAAGAAGCCACTGTACCTGATTTTTTTTTACTGTTTAAAATCAGGAAAAACAGAATTAGTTCATTTTAAATGGTTTGTGGTCATCCAAAGTTATTCCTCATTTATCTTATGCATTCCAAGCAGCCTTAAATAATCATTCACCATGATGAGTTTATAAGCGCTTTTCACAACTTTCAGAGGCCAATCACATTTTCTGATTTTTAAAGAATTTCTTTGCAAATTATGGTGGAAAATAATTATTTGGTCAATAGCAAAAGTTCATCCCAATACTTTGACCTCTGTCATTGCCAAGAAAATGTATATAACAAACATTTTCTGTAAGTCTCCACAATTTTTTCACACTGTTGCTGGTAGTTTGACTCATTCCTCCATGCAGATCTCCTCTAGAGCAGTGATATTTTGAGGCTGTCGCTGGGCAACATGGACTTTCAACTCCCTCCAAAGATTTTCTATGGGGTTGAGATCTGCAGACTGACCAGGCCACTCCGGGACCTTGAAATCCTTCTTACGAAGCCACTCCTTCGTTGTCCGGGCAGTGTGTTTATGATCATTGTCATGCTGAAAGATCCATCCACATTTCATCTTCGATGCTCTTGCTGATGGAAGGAGTTTTTCAAAATCTCACGATACAGGGCCCCATACATTCTTTCCTTTATACTGATCAGTTTTCCTGGTCCCTTTGCAGAAAAACAGCCCCAAAGCCTGACGTTTCTACCACCATGCTTCACAGTAGGTATGGTGTTTTTTAGTTGCAACTCAACATTCTTTCTCCTCCAAACATGACAAATTGAGTGCTTCTATTTTGATTTCATCTTACCATATGACATTCTCTCAATCCTCTTCTGGATCATCCAAATGCTGTCTAGCAAACTTCAGACGAGCCTGGACATGTACTGGCTTAAGCAGAGGGACACATCTGGCACTGCAGGATTTGAGTCTCTAGCGGAGTAGTGTGTTACTGATGGTGCCTTTGTAGTCTTTGTTACTTTGGTCTCATCTCTCTGCAGTTCATTCACTAGATCCCCCCCGTGTGGTTCTGGGATTTTTACTCACTTCTTGTGATCATTTTGACCCCACGGGGTGAGATCTTGCATGGAGCCCCAGATCGAGGGAGCTTATCAGTGGTCTTGTATGTCTTCCATTTTCTAATAATTGCTCCCACAGTTGATTTATTCACATCAAGCTGCTTACCTATTGCAGATCCAATCTTCCCAGCCTGGTGCAGGTCCACAATTTTGTTTCTGGTGTCCTTTAACCGCTCTTTAGCCATGGCCATAGTGAATTTTGGAGTCTGACTGTTTGAGGCTGTGGACAGGTGTCTTTTATACTGATAACAAGTTCAAACAGGTGCCATTAGTTCAGGTAACAAGTGGAGGACAGAGGAGCCTCTTAAAGAAGAAGTTGCAGGTCTGTGCCAGAAATTTTGCTTGTTTGTAGATGACCAAATACTTATTTTACAGAGGAATTTATCAGTTAATTCATTAACAATCCTACAATGTGAGTTTCCTGGATTCTTTCCCCTGACTAAATACTTTTTTGCCCCACTGTAGACACTCACTTTGACTTCAAGCTGCTTATACAATATGTCTGTACTGCAGTAAGAGATATTTTGTGCAAAGAGGTAAAAATCAGCTACAGGGCCTGAATGAAAACTGAAACTAACACAAGAAGATTCTCCTCTGCAGCTTTGATCAAATATTTTGAGCACTACCGCTTTAACCAAATTTTGCATATTAGTAATATATTCAGCTATTCTTCATCATTATCATTTGCTTGCTAATGTTCCAAACTTGCCTGTAGCTTTTCGAGGAACTATTTTTTTCAGCAAAACTACAAACTAAACATTTTTAACTAAGTAGGAGTGCTTCGGCTGTGGTCTCTCCTCACTTGCTCTAAGAGGTGGGTAGAATTACACCAAGTACACACACAACCTCAACGTAAAAGTAGATGCAGTAGGGAACACCTCATAGGAAAAAAAAGTACTATGTCTGTGAGCGCGCTAGCCTAAGATTTGGCTAAGGCTGCCTCTCCCCAGCCACTCCTATCTCATTACTGTGACACTGCAGCCCATTAAAACGAATAGATTATCGATTTTGCTCTCCTCGAGATTTTTCCATTTTCAAAGACGCGTCAACGAAAAGCACAAGTCATTATGCCACACAATGATGCCGCTCTTACACAAATATAGACCGAGGACACCAAAAAGCATGTCATCATTTCGCTTGGAGTAGGGTTGCCAGGTGCTAATGTAAAAATTAAGTCTGGGATAGCTCGTAGGGAATAGTAATGTGGAAGGTAGCGGGTTATTTCAGAAGTCAGATGTTCGGTATTGATTTTGTGGCAGGGAAAAGACAAGGAAAGAAAAAGCCAGGGGTTTATCAGTAAAGTAGTGACGGAGTGGTGAAGCGACATCTATAGGGGGATCACCTGACGGCTCATATATGGAGGATTGGAGCCGCTAACATTGATCTACTTTTTGTTTTGTATAAGTTACCCCTTATGCTTCCAATTTATTGAACAAAACCAGCACAGTAAAGTTGGTGGTTTGATCTCACCTCCACCCAGCACTGTGTTCTTGGGCAAGACACTTCACCCACGCCTTGGATTGAATATGACAAAACAGTTTCACATTCGTGGGGGTAGAAGCCAGTGATGGGACTTTCGGCTCTTTTATGAGATCTGAATCTTTTGGATCCGTTCATTTCAAAGAGCTGTTATGACAGAAGCCAATGTTAGAACTAATTTTAACAACAAACTAATCACAGAGAGGAACAACCAAGGCTTAAATTAGTTTAAAATGGTTCAAACTGAAAGTGGGAAAGTGTCTACTATTTCAAATGATGCATAATCTAAATAAAACATTATCGTGATGTGTCTACTATTTCAAATGATGCATAATCTAAATAAATCATTATCGTGATGCCAAATCTGTTTTTGTGCACAAATCTCACACTTGCTTCTGTGATGATTCTTGTGTCGGTTCAGTGTTCAGTATAATAATCAGTATGAAATGCATCCAAATTAGAAAGAAAAGGATTCAACTTGTTCACATCTCTAGTACAACTTGGTAAAGCTTATAAAGTGCATTATAAATACAACTGGTCATTATTATTAATTACAACATATTCATGTGTCCCTTATTATTGTATTAAAAGTATTTGAAGAAATTTGTACTTGAGTAGTGAGTACACTGGTGTGTGAATGTGTGTGTGAGTGGGTGAGTGGTTCCTTGATGTAAAGCGCTTTGAGAGCCTTGAAAGTGGAAAAGTGCAATGTGCAAATGTGACCATTTATGATTATACTCTCAATAGGAACAATAAACAAATCTTAGTCCATTGAGGTTCATCTGGTCTTGTATGTATTTTAATAGATTATTTTTCCAGACCAAGGTTTACTCCAAAAAGTTACTCAAGTAAATGCCCCATCCATCCATCCATCCATTTTCTTCTGCTTATCCAGGCAGCAGGGACTCCCAGACTTCCCTCACCCGTCCTCCAGCTCCTCCTGTGAGACCCCAAGTCATTCCCAGGCCAGCCGAGAGACATAGTCCTCTCCAGCGTGTCCTGGGTCTTCCCCGGGGCCTCCTCCTGGTGGGACATGCCCGAAACACCTCCCTAGAGAGACGTCCAGGAGGCATTCTGAGCAGATGCCCGAGCCACCTCAGCTGGCTCCTCTCGACGTGTAGGAGCAGCGGCTCTATGCTGAGCTCCTCCCGTGTGACTGAGCTCCTCACCCTGTCTCTAAGGGAGCACCCAGCCATGCAGCAGTGGAAGCCCATTTCATCCACGATCTTGTCCTTTTGGTCGTTACCCAGAGCTCATGACCATAGGTGAGGGTAGGAAATAAATGTAGCTGATTAAATATACCTGAGTACTACCCGCCTCCAGAAATATGTGATGCATTACATTTAAAGGAATCTAACAGAACACAGTTTTAGATATTGTAAAAATGTTGTTACGACTGCTATGGTTGGTAAAATATTTTGAATACTTCTCCTCATAAATGTGCAATTATAGTTCAAGTTTTTTGTTTATTTTTTCTTCGTGTGCAATATTCTGAAATGACTCTATCCACCCCCAAAATGTCTCCCAGCTCATTGCGGTGAGTGAAGGAGAAGATGCATGTGATCAATGTGGTTCATTAACCTGTCCAGTTCCAATCTGCTCTGGCCCTGCTGAGCCGCTGGGGCAGACAGCTGTGGTTAGCGGGCGGCTCCTCTGCCCCTCACTGACAGGCGGACCAGTGCTGTGTTGATTACCCATAATTAGAAAAAACAGGATTCAGATGAGCTCTGAAACAGACATAGGATGATCTGTGCTGTGCCCTCGACTCAAATGCTGAGTGAGATGCTGTTTCTATATGATCTACAGAAATAGGGAAAACATGTTGAATAGTTTCCGGCAAGAATAGAAAATCTGAAAAACAAGGAAAGGATAAGAAGGAAGGAAGTAGGGATGAGCAACACCACATTTTTAGCAGAGATATTGATACCATATTGGATTACATTTTTGATGATACCAATAGCAATACTCCATACTTATCTAAAGGCATTTAAACAATAAATACTGGTACACTACAACTTGCTATTTTATACTGTTAATCACCCCTCCTACCTTTTACTCCATTGCATTTTTAAACAGGACTGCAAAGTAAAAGTATTTTTTATTATTGTGTGAGACCTGCTGAAAAGGCCGAGGGCTTTATTTTGAACACATTCATAATTTAAGCAAGCAAAAATTACAAATAAAAACTGCTGGGATAAAACTGAAAATCGACTGAGTTGTTTCTATTGAACAAAATTCTACATTTGCTTTATTAGATCTCAAAATCTGCCCAAAATACTGTTACTTTTAAATCTGTAAGTACATGTTTAAACAGATACTTACTTTTAGTTAAGTAGATTTTTTTTTCAAGTCATACTTTTACTTAAGTTCACCACTGCAAATTACTAACATGTACAGTTTCAGTATATTCTTTATATGCAAGCTGTTTTTGCACTAACAAATCCTCAGATTAAGAGATAAGCGCACATTATTACATGATTTTACACTCTTTTTTACACTCATTAATGCTGGACCGAGGCTTAACTGCCATTAAAACCTTATGGGCATCATTATTATTTAAGCACAAAATTTGCAAGAACAGGGCATATCCACAGTAATACAATATTGGAAGATTTTTGAGGCAAGATTCAAGTAAACTTCATGGTACCAATTGAATATTATCACGTGAAAAATAAGTGAAGTGAATACATTTTGCCACTCATCCAAGTAGTTTCTTCAGTTCCCATAGGGGTCTGTAAGGAGGAGCTACTTACAGTCAAACTAACACAGCCATAGTTGTTTACAGTAAGTAGTTAAGGCCATTGAACTACCTTTAAGATGTGAACTGTCACGCGAGTCCTATTTTGTGTAATCATTCAAGCCCCTAATGAGTAATCTAACGCCTATGAGCAAAACTGGGTGTAGTATCCAATGGGGATAATCAGATTTTGCTGTAGTTAGCTCCTCCAGACACATGGCTTGCAGAACCCTGTGAAGAAGCTACTTGGATGCGACCTACCTGGACGATTGAGGCATTACACTGACAACAGAACTGGTTCATTTTAAACAGTTTGCAGTGGTCCAAAGTTATTCCTCACTTACCTTATACCTTCCGAGTATCCTAATTATTCACAGCGCAAAGTTTATAAGCGATTTTCACAATTTTCAAAGACCAGTGCATAGTCTCGCAGTGGTGGTAAAGCCTACGAAAAATAGCATGCTACAGAGAGAAAAATCAGAGACACTCAGAGGTTGCCTATGCGTTTGGCTGCGTGGGGGCCTTCTTCATGGGCATAACGACTAGCATGCTATCACGCACTTCCTGATTCGTAGACAACAATATGGTTTCTAATCAGATGCAGGAAGAAGGCAGCAGACTTTTTTTGTCCACACAAGCTGCTTATACAATATATCTGTAGTAGGGCAAGACAGATTTTGCACAAATACATGGGCCTTTAAGACCAAAGTACCGAGTATCCTCCTCTACTTTCCCTCACTCTGCTTGAACAGTTCCTTGTAAACAGTCCGTGCATGGCCTCCTCTTGTCTCTCCCTCCCTCCTTCAGCCTTTGCCTCCTCTCCTCTGCGCTCACTGACTTGTCTGATAGGATTTACCCGCTTCGTGCTGATCCAATCTGGACTTCTCAGCAGCTGCAGCACCCTGCCTGTCTCCCAGTGATAGGGTGACCCCATAGCACCCATACAGCAACCATGTCAGCATTCTCCGCCCAATAACCCGCTGCTGCCATTTAAGACGCACAGAATTAGATGACTTGTCTACCTCACCAAATGTCAACAACAACCCTTTATCGGTGTCACACCATGAGTTTAAGATAACACTGATAACAAGATCATTGTCATGGGAAATTATATAGAGGAAAGTAGGAAGGGCCAAACAATTTGGGAAAAAATATGCAACTGTGATTTTCTGACAAGAAATGATTTGCAATTTATTTGTTTTAATTGTGGACATTTTTTTTTTCCATTTTATTTGGGCAAAAATTGTCTTGCCCCAGTACAGCTGTTTTGTAGAAGCTGCGTTTGAGGGATGAAAAGTATTCTATTGTCTGATAATCAGGAAGCGTGCTGCTAGCATGCTAATTGTTGCTGTCACTGCTCTCGTCCCTAAAAGTTATTAAATGTGCTTATAAACTCATCACAAGGAATAATTAAGATGCTCAGGGTGGTTTAGGTAAGTGAGGAATACTACTGGACTAATGCAAACCATTTAAAGTCAACTAGTTCTAGTTTTCATGCAAAAATCAGATACAGTGCATTTAAGTTTTATTATTAGGATTCTGTTCACATTCAGAAGAATTTACAAAAACACTGAACTAAGAAACTAACACAATAATCACATTTTTAAACAAGTTTGCACAGATCTAACATGCAGTTTTTGTGCAGAATAATAATATACAGTATACAGTGCACAATAGTAGTATTTAGTGTGTGGAGGAAATTATTTCAAATAAGTTCAAAATGGCATTCAAAACAGTGATTTCGATTCAACTGCGATTCATCTTGTGGCCCTAGTATAAAGCAGATTTGTTATATGCAAACTGCAGTTTTCCTGACCACATGCAATCTGGTCGCTGACAGGCATAACGGGAATGTAAGGTGATAGATTTTCCACGGAAGAGCTTGACTTGGGCCGTCTCTGTTCTCCTGCCACATCCCGGCGTTCCAGACCAAGGACTGACTCATTTTTTCCGGTGTGAAATCCCCTCAGGAATGCCCATAGGCTGGCCGCGGGCTTAAGAGTGAAATGCCACCAGTAGTGAGTGCTCAACCCTCACGTTCTGCTCCCAGGCATTACAGCCACAAAGCCCCGGCAAAGCAGCCCACAAGCTCACCGGATCGAGGAAATAATGTTAGCAGCTCTCACACACGCCGCGACAGAGGTGGAGAGGGGAAACAGAGGAAGGACTGCAGGGGGAGTGTTAAACGTAGGGCACAATGTACACTTTAATGAAGGTATATGCTCATTATGGGGATGGGATTGTTCTGGGAATACTTTAAAATATAGTGGATATAGTGGAAATGGCTTCTGAAGTGATTTTATATTCCTTGTTCATTCTTGCACAAAAGCTCTCTTGCATATTAAACATTGTTGGTGATTTGAAACATGTTTGGGTAACACTGTTATTACTACGAAGATTAATTCAGGCTTAGTAAGTACTTAATTAATACCCTCTCCTCACCCTAACTCCTAACTCCTAATTAAGCAGTTACTAAGCCTAAATTGTTCTTAATAAACTGTTTGTTTATTTGGGCGACAGTAGCTCTGTTGATAGCGCATTTGTCCACTGATCTGAAGGTTGGCAGTTCGAATCCTGCTCTCGACACAAACACTATTGGTGGAGCGGTCTGATCCACTGACCCACAGGTTGGTGGTGCGATTCCAGCTCCCACAGGTCAGTGCTGTTGTTGTATCCTTGGGCAGGACACAGAACGCACCTTACCCCCAGTGCCTGCGTACACTGGTGTATGAATGTGTGTGTGTGAATGGGTGAGTGGTTCCTTGATGGAAAGCGCGGTGGAAAAGCGCCTTATAATGTGTCCAGTATAAATGAAGACTTTTTTTCATACTTTATTAAGGTGTAGTTATCATAAAGTGTTATAAGTTGCACATGCTCTTACATAACCACAGGCACTGCATAGAAACATACCACAGTTTGTTTTTGGTTAATACATTTTTCAGTCTAAACTTATTTACTGTTTGGTTTACAGCTATATTTGCCAGATCTCAATAGGAACTCAAACCATTATTGAGCTGTTTCCCTCTATTTTATGTTCTGTAGTTGTCACTGATACAGATTCACAGACTTTCCACATGAACTGAAAGTGCATACTTGTGTCCACAATCTGCCACATTTTGTATCATGCTCACACTCTATCGCTCCACACTTCCTGCACAGACTGCTGCCATTGGTTCAGGAAATGGGAAAAGTGTTTATCCAGTTTGCAGCCGTGTCTGTCCCTTGTTGATTAAATGTCAGTGCATTAATGTGACATTATGTTCATTCAGATTGGGCTAAAATGGTGGAGAATATATTAAGGCGCTCTGCATTCAGCTGCTGTAATTGTGTGGGAATATTATTCAGTGCTACATTTAGTGCAATCAATTTAATACCGCCGCGGGCCTCTACCACTGTACACACAATGCAATCACTTTTAATGATGAATAGCTCATTTCCATGTTAGCGAACTTTGTGTTATGTGTTTTAATAGAGTCCTCATGTATTGTGTTTGACTGCACGCTTGACTCATGCCGGCTACGCATTATGCATATTGGGATAGCACTGGCTGTGTCCTGACAGGTTGACAAATGCGGAGGAAACATGCTGATTTAATGATGGGTTTGCTATCTAATTATTGCTGAGTGTCGAGATTTAGTTAAAGGCTTCCCCTATCATTTGTCAGACAGGGAGAGTCACACAGAACAAGAAATGTGGTAATACACGTCACACACGCTGAGCAAAATTACACTGGAGAAGATTTTTAAATACTTAATATAGTACGGGCTTTTACGGGTTTGTATGTCCTGCCAGCCATTCAAAAGTTTAATAATATGATACCAAAGATAGATAGAAAGATAGATACTCCAAAGTTCAAATTTCAAAAGCAGTGACGACGTGGAAAAGCTATTTAAAGTTAAAGTAGTCATCGTTTCCAGTTTGATCTAATTTCATAGTTTAAGTGCACTTAGACTAATCTCCATAATGTAGTAAACAAAAGGTATCGGGATTAGTCTGACTCAGTGACATTGTTTACAGGGAAACATGGAGTGAATAGAGCCCCTTCAGAAGCACTACAAAGCAGGTTTACTTGTTCTTTACACTTATCATAAAATGTAATGCTCTTTGTCAAATTTAAGAATCTAAAAAAAAGCATTTGACAGCTGACAGTACAGGAACTGCTATTTTGCCAGATTTTTATTAAAAAATATGATTATGAAGAAAAATTATCAAGAAATGTATGTCTATTGGAAATGTATTGTGTTCCCCTTACTATCCATCCATTTTCTTCCTCTTATCCGGGGTCGAGTCGCAGTATAAGCAGGGACTCCCGGACTTCCACCACCCCAGACACGTCCTCCAGCTCCTCCGGTGAGACCCCAAGGCGTTCCCAGGCCAGCTGACAGACATAGTCCCTCCAGTGTGTCCTGGGTCTTGGGACATAACCAGACATAACCAGAACACCTCCCTGAACAGATACCCGAGCCACCTCAGCTGGCTTCTCTCGACGTGTAGGAGCAGCAGCTCTACCCTGAGCTCCTTCCGTCTGACTGGGCTCCTCACTCTATCTATAAGGGAGCGCCCAACCACGCAGCGGAGGAAACTCATTTTGGCCACTTGTATGTCCCCTTACTATTGCAAAAGACGAAGTTAAAATCTGTCAACTGGACAAATCGTTGTAGTTGTAGTCCAGTTGACAGATTTTAACTTCGTCTTTTGCTATAGATCAGACCTGGACGACTGAGGGTTTACACAGATATCCCCTTACTATTGTTGCTATATTGTTGCTAGGCTTCAGATGACATCGCAACTTTCTCCAGGCCAATAATAATTAATAAAGATTAGTTATATTAAACATAATTTACTCTTGTGTGCTTTAGACCATGTTATAATGTTGTTTAATGCACACAAGTCTGAGTAATCCTTTATTATTAGTCCATTGTTCCACCTTGTGATGTCATGAAGCTGTAGTTTTCACATTAACAGCTACTTTTCACCTTTAGTTCAGTAGAGATGGGCAATTTCATCTGACATCACAAGGTTAAACAGAGTGTTTTCTGTTTGAGAGAAGAAACAAAGGAAACAACATTATAACACAGATCAGAAAATAGCATAATATGGGCCCTTTTAAGAAACAGATTTCTTTTGTAATATAGCCAGTTCTAGTCACTAATAGAAATAATCAGGTTCAACATTTGTGAATTTACTTTTTCAATATTTCTTTTGAAAATATCATGTAACCAATGACTCAAAAGTTCTTGCCCTACACTTTTTGCACTTCATAATAACAGCCTACTAACACAAGTGATGACCAAATAAAAATGTAAACCAAAGTACCGACACAAAAGAGGAGAGTCCTTTAAAAAACGTCCACTTCACCTCAAAATAGTTTTGGGACTGGCCTTTGTGCGGTACAGACAGGCTATGAAAAGCTCTATTTTATTCAAATGATTACACAACACACTACTTCAAACACAAGTGCCCTGTACTTTTGTTCTGAAGAAAACGTATCCGTATTTGGTCAAAAAAAAACACAAAATTAATAGTCTTTAGAGGTAAATATGTGCTTTGAAAGGACTAAATTACCGGTCCCTAGACTGCTGCTTGTATTTGGAAATGTGTACCAAGGTAATCATTAGGTAATCATTGGTATTTCACAACATGGCAAAGCAGCAGTTTTATGTTATATGCTAATGCAAGACTGAAAAGCCCATAGTCTGCATCCCCACTGAGAAAGCCTCTCCCTGTGTCCTTGGTGAGGGCATCGTTGCTCATGTTCTTCCAAGTTCCAATCTCCTCAGCATGCATAAAAGATACAGTTGGCAAAAGATGACTAGCACTCAAAGGAAAATGCTGTGGGCTTCTAGTGACTGTAGGAGTCTTGGGAATTTCAGAGCAAAGTTTGGGTGATAGTGGAACAGACAATTGCACTATTTACTTTTTAAAATTAATTTATGAATGGTAAATGTAAAAGCACTAATTTTCATAAAACATCTGTCTGTCTGATAGAGGGTGACAGTGAAGTATACGTATAGATGAGCAGATTAGAGCGGGACTGTTTTTGGTTTATGCTTGGGCCCGATAAAAATGCTGTTTGGGGGCCCTATTTCGCAAACTACAATGATTAGGTTCAAAAATGTGCACCAAAACATCATCATAATAAACTTAAATAAAATATGACATCTCAGTCACATTCATATTGGGCCAAAATTAAAAACAAAAGACAAATTCACAGGCCAAACTCTCTCTGTAGCAATTTATTTGGCCGGGGTGACTTGGTCGCTAATGAGTGTCAACAGAAAAGGAGGGGCACTTGCTGGTCTCGACTGCGGTGTACTAGCAAATCATTCTGGGATTTGTAGTATTCGTAGTGCATGCACTATATACCGGCGGGCCAGCTCTAATGTACATTTGATATGATCTCACAGGCCAAATATAATTACATTGCGGGCCAGATTTGGCCCCCGGGCCTGCGTTTGACATATGTGTCCTAGTGTATCAGATGTAATAATATTAAAATATTTATAATCTTTATTTATTTTCACCACAAATATATGGAAAATAACAGAAATCCAGCTTAGCATTCAAGTTTGAAGGGTTGTCCAAGTGCATGGAAGGCCCTGTATATCAACGTAGTAAAATTGTAAACTGAAGTGCCAGGAGGAGAGTACTTTAAACTCAAAATAGGGCTGGACTGGCCTTTATGTGGTACAGGCAGACTATGTAAAGCTCTTTTTGTTCAAATGATTACACAACACACTCCACTTTTGTCCTGTACTTTTGTTCTAAAGAAAGCCTGGCTGTACCTGGTCAAATAAAAACAACATTATTTACTGGCCCATAAATCAAACAAACTGCCACCATTCTTCTCTTTTTAGTTCTTTGTGTAATAATTGTTGTGACAAAGCCCAAAAGGAGCGTCTACTCCTGCACACTGCAAACATATGTAGCATGTAGAGCAGATGGTGTGGTGCCAGTCAGTCGTCACACCTCCCTCCCTTGTCTGCAAACTCATTGACAGTCAGGACACATTCTTGACATCCTCAGGCAATAATTGCCATAAACAAAAAATGACTGTTTATCTGGTTGGAACAGCAGCCTCGATGAATGCACACCACCATGGGGAGAGGGGGGTGGAAGAATGGAACCTTGATATTCATACAAAAGAATTAATCAATTTTAAAGCAAGTACATGTTCGTCTCGCTCTCTCCTGTGTAGGTTTCTTGAGGTGAGATGGTTGTGCACTTTGGAGAGTGGTGGCAGCACAGGCTGACTGCACTATAATTACAGATTAGCTAGCACTAGCGTTATCAGAGAACAGGTAATTATGGCTGAGGAGATACAGAAGAGAACTGGGAGCTCGCTGTCAGAGCACCAGAATGTCACTGCAGTGCGAAGAGTGGCCTCAGTGGGACATTTAGCCCTAAAAGTTATTATTTGTATAAAGGTTTAAAATAAATTCCATTCAAATATATAAATGGATATTAGTCTCATCTGTGCTAAAATACAACCTACATCTTCATCTTAGTATTCATCTTATATGTTTTTAAAAATGTCCCTATTTATATTTTTATTGATTGTTTCACAAACCTATTACTAGCATGTTCCATTTGTTAATAATAGCAGTCCCCATTTGTAATTAGTTTGGCCAACCCAGTCCTGCTGTTGTGTTCTTACTGCTGTTGCTTTCAGCTCTGTCCTGATAGAAGACCAGAGAGCTTTTTCCTGGTGATCCCTTAGTACTGCAGTGTCCACCACAACAGCTTTGCTCTGTTGTTTATCCACCACCACTATGTCCGGTTGGTTCGCCATCACCATTCTGTCAGTCTGTATCTGGAAGTCCCACAGGATCTTGCCTCGATCATTCTCCTCTACCTTTGGAGGCGTTTCCCACCTTGACCTTGGGGTCTCCAGTCCATATTCTGCACAGATGTTTCTGTACACTATGCCCGCCACTTGGTTATGCTCTGCCCTATGTATGCTTTCCCTGCCATCTTACACCCTGCAGTTATGTGTTGGGTATATATATATATAGAGAGAGACTTGACTGATACTACATATCTATATTTCTGAAAAGCTAAACTCTTCACTTAGTGGTTGCAGTATAGAAGAACACTTGACAATGAGAAGATGATGATACTGATTTAAAATGTGCTCTATAAACTGAATGCCTTTTCACGATTACCCGGTCAGCTAATTCAGTTAAAACAGTAATGTACAACTATCTTTTTATATGAAACCTTTACAAAATGGCAGGGGTACAAATAACATGCCGGTAGCCTCGGAGAGTGAGAGCCAGGAGGGCCCTTTACATGAGAGCTGAAATTACATTTTTGTGACATTTATTTCCCTCTCCAGAGCTACGCAGGCTCATTTGATAGCGCCGTGGGGCTTGTTGCTTTCCACCATAGTAACACTGACTCCATTAGAAAAGTCTATCACTTAACTTGTTGAGAAAAAAGCTGCCGAGTCCAAGCTGAATTACTGTGGGGACTGGCCTGCGTGGGTGGCTTCAAAGTGCACTATATCACCCGGGGGAGGCAGCCAAAATCACTTAGCTGAAATACTGTTTTTTCTTCTTTTTTTTTGTTACTTTTAGCAGCGCAGTAGTGGACACAGGTGCCGATGGAACATGGCATTTCCCACACTGAGCAAAGTAGCAAGGTCACAAGACACTGTTGGACACACTGGAGGATTGTAACAACAACGGTAGTAGAGTTCGGGGAATATGATGTAACTGAAGAGAAAGTCCAGAGCATTGTCAGATATGGTCCCTTCAAACACAATAGAAGTTGCTTGGGATCTGGAAGACACACACTTCTTCAGTACTTTACGAAAATGTGTGTCTGGGGGTGATTGACGGGTAAATTAGGCCAGTTAATGTTTTTCAGAATGTAGAATGTGATGGCATGGTCTCTCCGTATCAGAACAAATATGGCTGTTTACAAAGAAAACGAAAGGAAACGGCAAACCAAAAAAAAAAAAAACATTGCAGATTCTAAACTCTGTTATGGGTGATCAATGAGCTCCTTTGTTTCACACGTGTCAGTGAAATAAACAAATCTGAATGCACTGCACTGTCTAAATCTGGCTCAAGGCGCGATCAAGGGAGTGGTGACCAGACTGTCATCCCTTTGTATAAGACATGAAGAGTGATATCCTTTTGAACTTAACAGGCAACATTAAAACACTTTGCACATTAACATTTTATCTGACATTTTCTCTCCATTAAAGAGTGGAGGGGATGACACAGCTGTATGGCCAAAGTGGTGCCATATTGGTCATATTTGCTGGCTTCTCCCGGCGGGGGCAGCTCGTTTGGTGGCATCATTAGAAGAGTTCGCCGAGCCCCCACGGTGGAGCAGAAGAAGGAGAGTTCTGCCAGAGCAGGCCCAGGGTCAGAGCGCGGTGCTGGGAGGGCATCAGGCTGAAGGCTTGATGGATGTCAGGAGAGCAGGAGCGGAGAGGACCCAGCAGCCATCTGGCAGCACCCGCTCTCCATCCATCTGTGTCAGTGTGAGGAGCGCTGGTGCAGCTCTGGACAGGAGAAGGTTTATCATGACAGGACATACAGGGAGGGATTCAGCAGCTGGGCTTTTCATATTTACTTTAGTAATCCTCACATTCCAGGTATATATTGCTATTGTTATCAAAGTTGACAGCCATCACACTTTCTTTTTGAAACCAATAGCTTGTAATTCTGCTACCTCAAGTTCTCAGTCCTCCTTGGTTTGATTCTTATCGTTGTGCGCTCTCAGGACTTTAAAGAGATGTAGGACAGATGCGTAAAAATACAGTTTAATGGACCCGACAGCTGCTGTGAAATGTTCCACTTCTGTGCAATATGAGCGAGTCTTGGCAAAAGAGTCAAAAGGTAAAGAGTAAATGAACAGTTTTAAAGCATATTTATAACACGCCATTGGTGCACATACTGAAGCAGTCTTTCCTACGCAACATGTTTAAACTTGTCTCTCTAAGGTACAAAATGTTGCCCTTGTTGTCGTGCTAAATTAGATAGCATCTGCTAAAGAACGGGATCTGCACTGCGATGCCAACTGCGTCCAACTTTACTCCACTTTCAGCAGGTTTTTCCTGTTCTGATTTATTAAGCATTTGCTCATGTGCAGGTCTTACTAGTTAAATGTTGTTTTTCATTGATTTTGATTCAATAGTGTGCGCTGAGCCCGTTTCCCATGATTTTTCGAATTGGACATGTCTTTATTGTATGGAAAAAGTCTGTTTAACATGTTGACAATACTTTTATTAAATTGTCTTTTTTCTCATTCTGGTCATGCCATTGGAACATTTTCTCTGACTAATCTCCTACTTAATTATAATTTTATTCCACAAAATGACTCTTTTCCAACCCAATGTGGCACTCTATTATAGCACTAAACTCATTTTTGCACCAGTAAAAATACCCAAATGGATGAACATCACCTAAAATAATAGCCTCAAATGCTAATGGCCACAGCATTAAATATCAGTGTGGACCATAATGGAAAGTGCAAATTACACTGGTATTTTGGGGAATTAGCGTAATGTCTGTTTTGATGAGTCTTTTGTTTGTGCGTTTGGATCACTCACTGTGTGGCTGGATCGTGGTGGACCGCACAGGGAGAGGGGACTTGGAAGAGCAGGCAGGAAGACATTAGCCTCTCAGCATGGGTGAGTGGACTGCCGAGGATTCAGGGAGGAGACATGAATATTTTAAGCCCATGTCTCTTTTCCTGGTGAAACAATAGTAAAACATGTCAAAATAAAAGAAAGACGGTGTGAGAGGATGGATCAAAGTCACAGTGGTAATGCTAAAACTCTGTGGCAGTGTAAAAATATGATAGATTATAATTATTATTAAGATGTTAGATGAAATAATGATGTAGCAGTGCTTAAATAATTCTGATCATTAAAGCTGCCATCTAAGGTTACCTGTTACTCTCTCCCCCTTCCTGTCACCTAGCCTTCAGGCTCATCTGTTCCCTCTGGTCTTTTGTCAGGTCAAAGCTGCCCATTTCTGCGTTACAGCCATAAAGTAGTGGACTTAGTGAGTCTGTCGTCTCCCATACCGCTTAGCTCCAGTCAAATGAAGCCCATCAAGGCTAGCAGTTATAGGAGCGAATTTGGAGTCAAGTTCCACGTTAGGAATTCTGACCTCAAGTATCATAGCAACCAAAGAGCCAATCCGGAGCAGCTTGTTGATGGTGATGCCCTTTCCTGCCCGCATTGCTGTTTTGGCAGGGAGCGGGTGCTTAGCAACACTGTCAATCAAACCTCTTTCAAACGGTAGCCGGAGCGACCTCCGGGAAAGAAGGCGCCTGGTTTGTCTCTTATTAATGTCCATATCTAGATTTACAGACAAAATAGCAAAATAAAAAATACCAGGGTCATGTAGAGTGGCTCAATACAAACATTTTAAGACCAAAATGACAAGCCTGACAGCAGCATTTGCAGAGAGAGGTGCAACAGTGAATTGGAGCTGGAGCCGAAAGTGCGCCCACTTCCTATTTGAAATGTGGCAGCTAGCAGGTTAACTATGTCCATATACAGTGTATGGTTACAGCAGTAAAGTAGATAGCACTTGCGGTGTTACATGAGAAAATAACAGGGCTGGGTCTGTCAGTCTACTTACAAATAGTAGCTTTAAGAAAATGAAATGAATTGAAATATGTACTCTGCTACATGCCATATTTATAGAGCTTCTAAGAGACCGAGGTCCTTATTTGAAAGTTAAAATATGGGAGTTGTGAAAAAACAAAACAAAAGAAAAAAAAATACATTTGCTGTTTACAATATAATGACTGCTTTTCAAGTTGTCAAAACAATTGTTATAGAGCTAAATCTGTTACAACTTCCTGTCTTGTTGCATTAGCTCCATTTACAAAAAGTCTGAGTTATGATTACAGAGTTTGGTCAATCTTCAAATATTTAAACTGAATAAATGAACTTTTAACAACAGCTATATACTAAAACTGCAAACCCCATCAAAGTCATTACATCCAGAGCTTAGAGGACAAATTCCAGGAAAAGCACTAGCAATTAGTAAGCCAGCAGACGTCAAGGTATGTAATTATAGGCAATGTGTGTGATTAGGGTAAGAGGTTCGATAAATTACATTAACATAGTTTAAAACTCGGGAGGGAGGGAGAGTGTACAAGGGCCCTAAAAGAGGCGGAGTGCACCTATCGATTTCACATCCGCCCAATGGAAATTTATCTGGTGGCTGCTGAGCAATGGGCCATCACGCTGTGTAGGCCCCTGACAAGAACGGCTGAAAGGCTACAAAGGGAGAAGGATGGAAAACATAGGCTCATTCATTCCCATATACATTTAAAAGCATTTGTCAAAAAAATTGCACAATATATGTTTTGAGAGAGCATTTGTCCTATTATATTTTTATTGTACTTGGAAGCAATTGGCCATAGCATAATATTTAGTTGGAGCAATCTCTATTCACTCCTTTAATGAACTAATCAAGATGGAGTAGATTTGTCAGTAGAGACGATCACCCACTATACCGAAGGTTGGGGTTTCAATTCCAATGGTTGTCCTTGAGCAAGCCCGTTCCCCCTGCTTGTATAACTGGGTTGGTTGATATTTATTTTTATAATCATTTGTTTGTGCTCACTTTACTCCAGATTTAGCCCTGTACACTGACATGTTGTTTAGTGAATGTACTATAGCACTGGTAGCCTCCACGATTTACTGGTCAAATTAGCATGGTGCTGTCACATCCAGTATGAGGGGAGTTCACTTTAGACAATGGGTAGTTAATTACATAATTGAATCAAAAAACAAATTAGCAGCATTACTGAATATGTGTCAACAGCATTGCAACTGGATGGCTGGTGGTCCAAATCTTCCCCTGGCAGATTGGACACCCCAGAACAGCTGTAGCCAGTATGGTAAGCGCTATATTGCTTTAGGCTGGGCTGGGATTGCCTTGGGGTGAGGAGCTGGTGGAAGTGTCTGGGGTGCAGGAAGTCTGGGGGTCCTTGCTTAAGCTGCTGCTGTGACCCTGCCCCCGGATAAGCAGATGGATATTGCTTCAGGGTTAGTGTATAAGTTAAAAATGTGTTAAAAAAGACATATTATGCTTTTTCAAGTCTTTAGTATACTTTACTATAACATAGGCTGATCATGATATACATTTTTAATGGCTTAGTAATACAGGGTGGCCCAAAAGTGCCAAACTAATTTTTTTATTTATTTTTTTTATTTTTTTTTTTCAGAGCATTTAGAACTACCCTTCCGACATTACTATGAGCAAATATTGCACCGAGGAAAGAACCCTCATTGCACAGTGGTACTTTGAGTCACATGGGTCAAATTCAGAAACCCAGCGGTGTTACCGTCGACATTTTAATACCAGAGATGCCCCGAGCGTAAATGCCATTAAAGGAATAATAAGTCGTTTTCAAAGACAGGGGGCAGTATGCGATCTCCACAGGCCTGACTAGTCCCGATTTCTTCCTGTGGGGCTATCTTAAAGAAAAAGTGTTTGTGAATAAACCTCAGACAATAAACGACTTAAAACGTAATATCGAGGATCAAATAAGAGCCATGAGCCCGGAAATGCTTTCAATTTTATACTAAGTGTGTTAGATAGGGCTATTCAGTGTGAAACCAAAAATGGTGGACACTTAAAAAACATTATTTTTACTTCACTTAAATAGTGATAAGTTCAAGTGTAAGTGAACAATTATCACTGTATATATTGCCAAAGATCTCAGAAGGTTCAGTTTACCTACTGCTAAAATTTGGTGAAAATCTTGGTAACATTTTTAAGAATTATAGGAGCTACTGAAGATTTGAATGTGTCAGCGACTTTTGGGCCACCTTGTAGAAAAAGATGTATTTATTTACTAGTATTTTGTATCTATAATGCTTATAACATGTTTGAACCCTACCAATGTGTGATTTTTTTTTTGGTTTACTCATAAGTAAGTACAGAGTTGTGGGTGGACATAGGGGAAGGTGAACCCCAAATGCAGGATTACTCAAAGACACATGCTAAGGGAACACCATTATTATGCAAAAAATATTCAAGTTGATTTTGCGTAATATGTACCCTTTAAATACACTTCAATGTGCTTCCATAACTAAATAGTTTTAATATGTCTTCCAAAAAACTTCCAAAGCATTTTATTCATGATTACGCATCTGTTGTCTGGCAGTATGCTAGTCACTAAAATACACATTTAAAACAGATTCAAGCATTACTTTGATTTAAAACAAAAACACTTCTTGAAGTTTCCTAAAATCTCAAAGTGGTACATTGGGGGTTTGATTTCCATAAGCTGTGCACTCCTATAGAAGCCAGCTCACGGTGAGCAGCGAGTGGGCAGCTGCCAGTTCCAAGGGCTTTGGAGATGTCTGGTCCAATTAGCTTGTTCCAACATAAAGACTTCCACACAGGTGCTTCCAGACCTCTTCCCCTGGACCCTTCCTTCTTCCTCCAGCCAGCAGGGAGGGAGGTTTGCCATCTGACAGCGGAGATGCGGATCCCGGTGCAGCCAGGCGAGCTTCTGAGCCGATTTGAGGGTGCACGTACCCGGACTGGAAAATCTCTCCCATCCGAAAAGTCGATTAAAGCCAACAGCTGTGGTTCAGGTCCTGCCAGGCAAAACCGCGTGCAAAAACACACAAAAAAACATGGTATGAAAACAACAAGAACTTGGAATGCAATACAAGAAGTGAACTGAAACAGAAGGCTACATTGGTTAATCTGTCTTTCAACTTTTAACTGCATAACATGAGGAGTTGTTGTGATTAGCAAACTTCATTAACTAGCACTGGACTGGAGCACTTAATATAACGAGATTAGGCCCAGCAGTGGTTTATTGGCAGCAGTTCTAATTCAGTGCTTTTATAGAGTAGAAATAGAGCAGAGAAGTAAGTACAGTATGCAGGAAAACATTGTATTTAAAGGTGCTTTATGTAACTTTTCCTGTAGGGGTCTGCCACATGCGTCTGGCCATAGAGATGTTATTGTGGGCTCGCCTCTCCACGGATCTCACCTGTAACTTTGCTTGATCACATCACCTGCTACTCTCCGTCCACATAGAGACATTTGCCATACTGTGGAACATTATACCAATACCATCTCAATAGAGGCAAGCAGGCACTTTTTTTGGCACTACACTTACACACACACTTATTGTCACACACAATTGTGATTGTTTTGGCATATTTAGATACAACAGTCTACCTCTTCTATCAATGAGGTTTGCCCATGAAGTGTAAGAGGCCTAAAAATCACATTAAAATAACGTCATATTTACCAATAGCTTAAGATTTTATTATTACAACTGTATATTTATTTATTTTTAATTTAATTTTTATTTTTCATTTACTTATTTATTTATTTTGAGAGTTTGTGTAGATATACGCAGTAACATCTCCTTATTCATTCATATGACCTAGTACATCTGTGATCATCCTGCCTCCTGCCTTACCTTACTCAGACTGATGCAGTTCTGTCTATATCAGTATGGATTGTATATGGAGTAACCCCTACCCTTGCATTGTCCATCTTCCTGCTGTCTCCTCTGTAAGCCCCTTCTCTAACTCTTGTAACGGTCTGCAGTGGTTTAAGAGGAGTGTCGGAGCCCACAGCAAAAATGTCATCCATTCTCGGGGTCAGGAGCAAAGCATGTGGCACGTGGCGTCATTACAGAGATGAGGCCCTCAAGGTGACGGAGGCTGTCTCCAGGATACTCTTTAGCACCATCAATTCTGCTCATAGAACCACTTACCTCCCAATGGCTCCTTAATCTATTTTTAATATTTGCGGCATAAGTGCACTCAGACATTCTTCAAAGGAAAAATGTGGCTGTGACCATAACTCACAAAGCTGAAGGATGTAGTGCAAATATTCAGCTGTAGGTAAAGCGCCGGATGATATGATTGGTTAATATGCATCATGTTTATTAGTCCTTATTAAGCAGGTGTTAGTCAGTCCCAGGTGCTCTGGTTTTCCCCCATCAACCCAACACGGGCACCATAGGTATAATCCACCAGCCGACCCACTCAAGATCATGGAGCGAGATCCTTAAGTGCTGAACTGCAGTAGCTCACTGCTCCTGACAGGTTGCCCCCGAGGCACTGGTTGAAGGATGGGTCAAATGCAAAGAATGAATGTCCCTCCTGAGGGATCAATAAAGTAGACCATAAACTGCCTTAAGTGTTAAAATGGTATCATTAGGCCATAAATGGTAAAATACATAGTAGGTAATAAACAGAAGGTGCCCACATTTTAGTGACTGTAAATTAACTTTTTGGTTATATTATCTCTCCAAATATTCAAATCATAGAAAAAAAACTAGAATCATTTTCATCAGTAATTTTGATTGCAGCTTTGCCTGTAATGCTGCATTTACAAAGTCTAAAATCTTTCTTTCAGTGAGTTACTCCCTTGCTAGAATGAACTATCTCTCATTTACCACCACTGAAACAAGATGCACATGCGCTATTTGGCACAGCAAGGAAAGTGGTCATCTTTCCACAGATACAGAAACAAAACAGCTCCCTTGCTGAAGCATAACTCTGAAAGGGACTGTTTTGACAGTTTATTCTATATTTATAACTCCTGAAGTGACAAAGAAAGTGTGACAGTATGGGTTATATGGGTTGGAGACCAGTAGTTGGCGCCACCCCATAGTGGCCCCTTCTCAGTCAGGTACGGATTTTATTTAATTCAGATGTTCATAATCAGCATAGCAAATCTTAATGTACATTACATAAAAACACAGTGGAGCACTTCCTGTATTAACACATGACATCCCAAGGTGGAACAGAGTGTTTTCTTGTGGAGAACACACACTATATGCAGGTTTGTGTGTTAAACATGTGTGAATGAAACAAAACACAGCTCCAGGTGTGTTTGTGATGAGGAAACAACATTATAACAGATCAGAAAATAGAATAATATTGGCCCTTTAAGGTTATCGTAAACTTTATTGTACTCGACGAGTATTTTTCGTCCTCTGCATTTGACCCATCCTTCAATGCCATTGGGACAACCTGTCAGGAACAGTGGGAACCCATTTCCATGATCCTGAGTTAGTCTTGGACAGGACTGCCTTTCAGCTAGGGATTTCACCTTTAGGTTTAGGGTATCGGAGATCTATTACACTTACAAGTACTATAACACAAGTACAATCACACAACTTCTCATGTTCCTAAAACTTCTGCCCAGCTTTGTACCAACTGCTCTGTCTAAACAAACCAGACAGCACCTCGAGGCCACGTGTCACTCTCCATCTCTTACCTTCTCTGCGCTGGTCTAATCAGAGCTCTTGACTGAGTGCAGATGGCATCATTATTAATGCGCTGAGACAAGACCGCAATGACTGATGAGAACTACATCCTAATCAATGTTAAGTGTTTACTCTGCAGATGAGAACAGCGGAGGCCCAGGTGAAGTGGCTCCAGCCTCATTATAACAACACCAACCTGGCATCTAACACTTACACACTCCAATCTTTAATCAGAGACAGGCTAACACTTGACATTTTCCCATGAGTAGGTTTAGTTCATGGTCTAAAATGTGATGATGTCATGGATTACGATGTGGACAAGAGCCTGTATGGGAAAGAATTACCTAATATCACCACTTTCTGAGGCTATTACGAAAAAAAAAAAAAAAAAAAAGTGCCGACAGAGAGGACATTTAACTTTGTGCCAGTTTTTATTTCATGCATATAGGCACAGTAATTACAGAGATTTCCTCACTTATATGCATTCCAAGCACTGTAATTATTCACCAGGATGAGTTTCTAAGCACTTTTCACAACTTTCAGAGACCAAAGTGGAGTTTTGCCATCTAACAACAACTAGCATGCTAACACGCACTTTTATCAGCCAATAAAAAGCTTTATAGTTAGACAAAGACAGCGCGCAACAACATATTTTGACCTCAAGAGCTGTTTGTACCATAGATACATCATATCTATACCGGGGAAAGACACATTTTGCTCAAATACATGGGAAAAAATTTTGCGGGCTCTTTTTAAACTGCACGATTTCATCACTTCTGACTTGTGATGTCATGTGAACCAAACCTATTTGTCAAATGATCTCAGAGCTGTTATTCACAGTTTAAGATTGTGTAACTCATGCAAAGATGTGTTCTTCCAAGTTTGGACGCCTTCCTACCACTCGGCATCCAAAGTTTTAATTGAAACTTTGTACATTTTTTGTTTTGGCCCAAATGGATAACACAACCTTCTGTTACTTTTGCTTGTCTTGGGTGACGTCCACATTCTGTCCAAACAATATTCATACAATTGACAGAATCTGGCAATCGAAGATATCCAGAAACCTTTTGGCATCTGACTAATCTGATTACTTCTTCCATTACCTCTTGCCATTTTTAGGATGACCCGTGGGTTTTGGGTTGGGGTCGTGTTGGTAAATCTTGCGTCAATCACCCTCCCTGGACAATAGTTGGCTGCAGAGATTGTACCCTGATGGTTGTAGCCGTCTTCTGGCACAGTACTTGCTCTTTGTTTCCACAGTAGAAAACAGTGCCAGTCGGGTGAACTGTAGTCATATGCAACACAATGTCTGCCAATCTGTGAATCTGGCTCCAGGGTCGAAGACGGAATGTCCATATTTTAGCCAAGGGATTATACACTGAGGATTTCAAAGGACTAGGAGGTCAAGCCTGGTTTAATATGGGAACAAACAGTTTAATTTCAGTTTAATGAATGCATTTGTTTTATACTAGAATATAATAGCTCCAAAATGCAATCATTGTCAAACCATAATACCTTCTAGGTCTTTTCAAATTATTATTCCATTAGAATGATAAGCTTCAAGGCAGAATCACAGCATGTCAAAGGTCAAATTGTTCAATTGGAAAAAAGCAGTGATTACAGGTAACGCCGGAACTATAGCATACAACACGGGATGCCCAGGTTAGCAGATCAGCCATTCCTTTACATTCAATTGGTTTAGAAACAATGGGGCTTCAGATCAAGTTTGGGATTAGTGACAGTGGGCTGAGCTGATTCCACATGTGTGATTATATTCTTTATGCTGAATACATGTGAGACAGGGTTGTTGTCAGAAAGTAAGTTAGGGTATAACATAAATACTGACTGATCATCGATTTATTCTTGATAAAACATAAGTGTTGGGCTTCCTTTCTTCTTGGGGACTTTACTTTGACTTGCGTTCTGGAGACTGATCCTAAATTTTACCATTGTCACTGCTTATGTAACGTCAACCTAGACCCTTATCTTAACATCTTTTAAACAATATCTAAACTTAAAATCATGCTGGTAATCAAACCTTAAAGCAGGGGTGTCCAAACTATGGTCCAGGGGCCAAATGCGGAGCTCAAACCAGTTTTTATTGGCCCTCAGGCCTCCTGCTGAACCGACCCAATTGATCATAAGTAGTACTTTTAACAGCAAATTAAACTATTTCTACCACTATAACCTCAAGCATCACATTGCAGTGTGATACAGACCTAAAATGACTGTGTTTCAAACCTTATTAATACACAGCGGCTCTGTCAAAGCTGTGTTTAAAGCACCGTACTGTGTTGATCACCGGTCTGTGGCCCTCTGCTTCGAATATGTTTTGGGATATGGCCCTCAATAAAAAAAAGTTTGGGCACCTCTGCCTTAAAAGATCTATGTCACAGGGATCTAATTTTTGTCCCCATAAGTGAAGCAAGTTCGTGTGTGTCCAGATATTAGTCCCCACAACGTGATATATACCCACTCATCAAACAATATTTTGCAGTGAAAGTACTTCAAATATTCCCTTTTTGTTCATGTACCTGCTTTTTATGTAGTGTGAATCCTATATATGCTTCCTCTGTCTGATTTACAGGTTCATTAAAGAATCAGCTGCATGAACTGCAGCTCACATGCATATCTTTACTGCCTCAGCTGGAGATGAAATACCTCAGTGTCTCCCTTCATAATAAATGTATAAACCTGACTAATTTAAAATATAATAGTAGAGCCATGGGTCAGCAATATCTGCCTTTCACTGTTCTTGAAACTCAGTGATATTATTATGAGGCTTATTTATGACACACTATAAAACTAAACCCACTACGCTAACAAAGATATCACCTCTGTGTTGCTTACTTCTTCTGAATTCTCAGCTCTGTTGTAAATAAATGCAATAAGGGACAATAATGTTAAAGTGATACACTGGGTGCGTTTGTACGGCCTGTAAAAATCACATAACGAGAATAATCAGATATCCTATTAATTAGATCAGGTCATCAAAGACACGCATGTTAGTTTAATATAGTATTTTAGAGTAACTGTTGTATTTGGGAGGTACAATGAATTTGAACTCTTTCATTCTTTAATATTTTCACTGTCATTTTTATCTTTTGACACATTAGTTTAGGTTTTTGCATAATCTTGTGTGAACAGTCAGAAAGAAATAAGTTTACTCACATCAGATGTAACTGCGTATATGACATTTCAATAATCTGATAACTCCACAAAACCAACATCTATCTATCATCTATCTATAAAACCAACAAAGCATTAGTGGCTTTCAAAGTTTTATGAATCAACAACAACAACAACTGAGCATAATGTCCTCAGTGTTACAAAGTGCGAGTGTGGCACGAACACGGCCGACCTAGGACCAAAGTATGCGGGTAGAAGTGCTTGGAATTGGGACAAAAGCGCTCGGATCACGTATATTTGTATGAATGTAAACTGTAGAACTGCTGTTGGCACGTTCGCCTGACGAGGCAGTTTAGATCAGCGTAATATCAGCGACACGTCTCCTCCTGCCTCTGTCTGCGGAGGTGAGCCTGGGTCTGTGTGTCGTTTTCTCACCAGCACGCACAGTCCTCACGGTGTATTTAGCTACAAGTGAAAGAAAAGACCAGGGAAGTGGTTTATGGGGCGTGTTTGGGGTGTACGTGAACAAAATCGACCCAAAAGCTGACTGGATACTCGTCTTGAGAACCGAAACACCAAATTATAGCAAAAACAACTTGACCATGATGCGCAATTGTGTGTAACTGAGAATTGAAAATCACAACCTTACAATTCCTTTAGCATATAGGCCTATTATGCTCCTGTATTATTTTCGCTCACAGATATGGCCCCTATCTTCTAACAGACTGACAACAAATATAATAGTGCAGATTCAGATTAAGGTGTTCCATAAATCATACACACAACCCACCAGCTCTCTGCACTTATTCCCACACACAGGACTTTGCGCAAGAGCCAATTAAAAGAAGCCACACTGCACGAAACGAGAGGGTGATGTGTGAATTATTCAACGAGGTGCATAAAAATGACTGGTCGCTCTTTAACACGCTGTAGAAACTTGAATTATGAGCCTAATCTCCCTCTTCTCACACCACAGGAGGCTGCCCCGGTGAAGCCCAAGGAAAAAAAAAACACAAAAAAAACTTGCCTTTAACAGTGTGACAAAAGATTTACGTCGATAATATACAGAGGAATCAGAAGGAATGGTGACCTCAACAGCGCCGTGCAGACTAAGATGTCACTATATCAAGCGACACTGTTAATATTATTGTGAGAAGAAACATCATGATATTACATCTGATGATCATGGTTTTTTATTGCACTGAAAAACATGCATCCTTACTGTGAGCGGGCTTGCTTCCCCACAAAACTGACTCGTATTTGGCCTGGAGGAGGGCTTCCTTCCTCTTGCTTCCATGGAACGTTGTTGTTTTGGATATAATGTATCACAGTATGGCATAATACGCATATCTCCATGGAAATTGTTCTGAGGTATGGTTTTACCTTTCTATTTCCATGGAATTATGCAGATGATATGCCACCTCCACCGACTTACATGTTAGTGTGGCTTTAATGCAGCACACAGAGACACATTTTAGAACTGAAATGACTTTTTTTTTTTCGTTTTTACATTTTTCTATCTGGTGCTATTGCTATCTTGTTCTTATTGCTAGCTGAATAATCTTGATAATTAACTGAATAATTATCGGTACAGTGCAAACGTTTAGAGCTTATTTCAATCAGGCCTTATCCATGTTAACATAAGACGTTTCTATTGGACCAGGATACAATTTAACAAAACAAAAGGTTAAAACACCGCCCAATTTGTTCTAAAATGGTTGGTACATCCTCGTATTTCTAACCTCCACAACCAGACGATTTACTCCAACAACAGTAAACCTCCAATGGTCTGACCTCTACCACAATAGCCCTGTACGCCCGCAGAGCACAGGTCAGAGAGAATGTGAGGAGTTTAGCAGCGATCCTTATCATTATGTGTGAGCAGAGCAGAGCTAGACGCCTGCAAGGTCAGCCGCGGCACACCGGCTGCCTGCTGCTGTTCAGTCTGACCCTGTCAAAGTCAAGTGGTGATCTGCGGATGCCCTTTAGCCCAGCGCGTGTGGTGCTAGCAGCTCTCAGTGTCGCTGCAGTGTTACTGATGAGGAAGTGTCTCTAATTGTCTGTGTGTGAATGAGGGCCAGACTGGACCCCAGACCACGCTGCTTCATTTGCATCTTTTGTCTCTCATTTCCTTTGTGTTTCAGATGCTTATTTTATGTCTTTGCTTTTTATAGTTTTAAACAAAAGAGAAAGTAATTCAGCTGACAGAATAAAATTTACTCTTGCTATGGGCCCTACCTGAACATCTTTATATGTTGTTTTATTTTGAGTTGCATGAATGTATACTCTGAGGCACATTTAGTTTTAATATATAAAAAAATAAATAAAAATAAACACAAAAAAAGTATTTTATTTTTGATATTCAGCTACACAATAGACAATAGACTAGATAAACTGTAATAGCTCTTAACTCCATTGAAAAACAGAAATGCATCGTGATGTGCACAGAATGTAGGAAATTCACAACAAGAAGAAGACCTGCCACACCGAGAAGCTTCACTGCACAATTTAGTTGACAATATCAATGTGTACGGTCATTAAAAAAGGGCATGGTGACACTTGGGATTAATTAAACTGGGGCTGGAATTTAACCAAGCCCAAACCAGAACAAGTGAATGCACCCTTGATAAGACCAGACACAATTGCTACAAAACTGTGACTAGACCCGGAACTGAATCTGGACTAGACTAACCAGGTTCTACAACTGGACCCAATCAACTCCTTTAAACTGGGCTTAAAACAGGACTGCACCCTAAATTGTAGCTTTGGTCTATTTGCATTAATGAACCCCCTTTTCCTTATGATCACTATTGTAAAATATAGTATATAGTTTCATTGCTCTAATGTAGGAGTGTCCAAACTTTTTCCACAGTGTAGATACAGGGAGTCAAATTTAGGGGGTCAAATGCATTTAAAACAGATTTGACAGAGCCATTGTACCGTTAATAAGACTTGGAAGATTATGTTTAGGTCTGTGTCACAATACAATGTCATGTTATTCAGGTTATAGAGGTAGAATCTCTTCAGTTTTGAGTAAAAAATACTTCCTGATCAATCGGGCCAATTTAGGAGGAGGCATGAGGGCCAACAAAAAATGGTCTGAGGGCCGCATTTGGCACCTGGGCCGTAGTTTGGACAGCACTGCTCTAATCGGTCATAGTTAATATAGATCTACAACCAAGACCAGTTCTCAAACTCGCAGATTCAGTATGACAATTGTAAAGCATAAAACCATCCCCACACAGTAACAAACTCAACATTTCGGTATCTCTCCGACTATCTTTTAGCACCTGTCGTTGCAGCAGCCTCCTTACCATAGCGTCAGGAGCACTCTGTGAGCACACTCTCGGGCCTCCTCTTCAAATTAACCTTTAAATCAAAGATGGACTCCTCTCCTTCTCTCCCCGGCGTCGCTCCCACATCTTGTCCTCCGGGCGAATTAATAAAACCTTAATTTCCTCATTAGCCTCGTCAATTCTTGCTCGCTTTAATAGCCAGTACCGCGTGAGTGCTCTTCTACATACAAAGAGCCCTGTTGACTATTGTGTGCTGTATGCAGAGGTGGGTGGTACTCAGTTACATTTATTCAGCTACATTTATTTGAGTAACCTTTTAAAGAAAGTGTACTTTTCTACCAGCATACTTTTACTCCTACTTGAGTAATATTTTGGGTTACTCTTCCCACTGTGAGTAAATCAAGGCAATATGAACATTATTTGAACATTTGAACATGTGTTTCTTGCCCCGCTCCCTCATATAAGATTTACTATTTCTTATTTTTGTGTCAATCCTTTAAAAATACCAGATTTGTGCTTTATTTAATTTTAGTTTTGTGCTTCAAATTATGGATCAGATGTTACTTCCCAACTGTTACTTGTTAAATTACTTGTAGTACTTTTCCCAAAATCACCACTACTTTGTACCTTAAGTAACGTTACTCTTACTTGAGTGCAATACTGGCCATACCCACCTCAGATTGTATGACTTGTGTACAGCGGTTGCAGTTGTATAGGCATGTATTGCTGGAGGGGTTTGCGGCGTGTTTTCTGACCTCCAAGCGGGATACAGGGGGCTGCTCACCTTCGCTAACCCCAAAATCCCTCACTCTGGCTGGGCCTCAGGAGAGCAGGCTGGGCTGTCACTGGAACACCGAGGTCATGTCCAGACCATTATTTTACAGGCTTTAACAAACCAGGGGGCTAGACACTGTGTGCTCCCAATTACAGACCTGCACAGTAAGACTATTAGCATTGTATTTAATATGAGGCTTGTTATATTGCCAAAGGAGTGGAGCTTACCAGACAGTATTAGACGTACATATGAGCAGAATGAGGAAATCATTTGAATGGTGAGGATGAAAAGGACATAATTAATAATAAAAAAAAAAAATAAGGTACGAGTGCATGTGTCTGTGTGTGTATGTAGAGTCTTGATGGAGGGTGGGAGGGGCTAAAAGGAGCAGGTCTTGATGCATGTGGGTGTGCATATGTAGTCTTGATGGAGGGGGGAGGGGCAGGTACGAGTGCAGGTACTGTGTGTGTGTGTGTGTGTGTGTGTGTGCGCGCATATCTAGGAGTCTTGATGTAGGGTGGGAGGGGCTAAGGGGAGCAGGTATGACTGCAAGTTGTTTGTACATATGTAGAGTATTGATGGGGTGGGAGGGGCTAAGAGGAGCAGGTACGAGTGAACGAGGAACAACTTGTTTGGCTGTCTGCTGTTTTTAGAATTGTATTTGAACAGTGTGATCCCAGGTAATATCTGTTTTAATTCATGCGCGGTCAATTTATCTTTATACATTGAATCTGTTTTTTGTTTTTTTTAAAAGCTTTTTTTATTAATGTATTTTTTAAATAAATATATTATACAAAAATATTGTATCCACTGAGTGACTGTGTACCACATTGGTCCCTTTTTTTTGCAAACCAACTTCTTGGTCACACATGTAATAATGGGCCTGAGGAAAGAATCACTGATAGTTCTCTCTCTCTTTTTCTCTCTGTCCATGTATCCCTCTCTCTCCTTTTCTAGCTCTTTCTCCCTGTTTCCAAGGTGAGTCACGCAGTAGCTCTATTAGGCTAAAGGCTAGATCCCGGTGTCAAAGGTCAGCGCTATGGGGTGAAAGATCACCGCTTTGTTTTCCTCTCAGGTGCTGTCAGGGATGGAGCTGACTACTTCAAAAACTCTAGTTTCCGTTATGCAATCCACACATACACTATTATTCAGTATTTGTTATGGCCCGCAGCCACTGTGCCACAGAGGTATAGAGGGATCCAGCAGAGCAGAGTATGTGTGGACAGTAGTGCTCTCAGGGCAGGTGTGCTGGGTGAGAGGAAGGAGAACACACACTTTGTAAATAAATTCTGACACTATTTCAGGGTAGAGTTGTGCAACTGCTCTTTTTATTTTTGGATCTTAAAAAGTACCAAAGCAGACATACTATTTGATCCACAATAACACATTTCATCTTTTATAACACCATGCTCGGTTTACCTCTGAATGAAGTTTTTGCCTAAGCCTTGTAAAAATCAAGGAATTACAATTTCATGTGAGTCCAAGCTACACTGTCTTCTACCAATATTCGTTTTTTCTTGGGGTAATTGTTAGGTAGTATTAAAACAGATCAATGTAAAAAAAAATAAAAAAATAATAATAATAATAATAATAATAAATAAAATAAATAAATAATAAGTAAATCATCATCATCATCAATGCACATATAAATAAATGAATGAATGAATGACTTCCTGCAAGATAGCAGAGGATACAGTAATTTGAGCTCTGCAAGTCTGTGAACTAGAAATAAAACTAGTGACAATCTCCAGATGAGTGGAGGTAGCACATGTAGAGGCTGAGGAGCAATGAGAGACATGTCTGAGGTTGCTGAAAAAGATGAAAACATCCATGAGGGGAGCAAAGCTGAGGCTAGAGAAGCTAACAAAGGGGAACACAGCCAGTCAACGCTAATGCTTCATGGGCGAGCAAAGGTCCACTGTCAAATCAAAGATCTTGACACAAAGCAAGGAGGAGAACTAACCACAGCTAAAGACAAACTGAAGCAGGAAATATCTTCCCTTAGACAAGATATGGATCGAAAGTTTTCAAATTTTTCAATCAAACGCTGGAGGGTCAAAAAGCCTGACCGAGGCACAGGTACAACTTGCTGCACGAGATATAAAAGCAGACCCAATAAATGCAGGACAAGATACAGTTCTTGAGGCCAGGTCTGGGAATAATATTCTTTGGATTAACAAAGGAGAGTGATGGGATTTAGTCGCCACATATTTGAGACAGTTACTTAAAAGAGAAATGGAAAAACCTGAAGAAGTGGATACAACCATTCAAGCTGAAACCAGGTGAGCGACCTCGGCCCATAGTGGTCAACTTCTAGTTCAAATAAAAGAAATGTTCCTGAAGAAAGCCTGGTAAAAGGAAATACGAGTAGCACATAAGCCTATTGAAACCATAATTACCTGATGGAAATAGTGCAGAAAAGGCTTTCCTATCTTTTAGAAAAGTGCTGAAAGAGAGAGGAAAACAAAAAAAAAACAATGGACATTTGTGAACAGATCCAAGATACAAGAAAACAGATCAAGGATATACTAAAAGAAAAGAAGATGTTTATTTTTTATTACGAAATGGGCCCTAGATCTACGAAGTTGTCAGCCAAAAGAATAAAAACGGCAACCGATGAAAGATCCAGACAACAAATTATTTCATAAACGGGATGATATTGAATGAATATTAACAAACTTTTAATGGAAAACTATTCACACCCTCCCTCAGCACGTGAAGGAGATGGAGAAATGTTCTTCAACAAATGGATCACTGGACTGGAATGGAGTTAAACCATCCAAATAATATGTTAACGACAGGAGAGGAAATACTAAGGTGGAAATGTTCAAATATTACTGTCTTTTGGGAGATGGTTTGTGATGTACCTGGGCAGGTGCTGAGATATTCAGTCCCTTTGACACCTTATATGGGGAAACTGGACATTATAAAAGCAAAAATAGAATATCCAAGTGTCACGCAGGTTTCTGTTTTTGTTTCCTTTGCTTTTGTTTGGCCACCTGTTTGTCTCCATGGAAATTAAAATGCTAGAATGTTCCATAGTGTGGCATTTAACTTATCTGTCATTGCAGTTACAGCTGTTTTTATTGCTGAGAAAACTTGCTTTTCTCTCTCATTCTGATCTGTAACTTGGTCTGGAGGCAAGTAGGTGGTGTCCATGGAGATATATACGTTTAATGCCATACTGTGGAACACCCTAGGCAAAGTAATAACATTTCCATGGGCACAAGCAGGACCCTCCACCAGAAAGGTTACATGATATATACAGTATCTTAAAAAACCCATGTTACTGTCATATTTGAAAACCCAATGCTTTAGCGTCTGTCAGTCTTGCTATAGAAGAAACCAAACTGTTTTCAAAGTCAATCATCCGATCATTGACGTCAGAAGTCCGCATGTGATGCCTTTAAACATGTTGACAGGAGCGGCGCGCCTGATTAGAAAACCCCAGAAGAACTTTGTCACACTCAATTTCCCCATGTCGTATGAAATGTGACATCTGTGGATCTGCGTGACTTAAGGAAACTCGAGCTTGTTTAAAGCTAACTTGTTTAAACGCACGCGGGGGGCATGATGAACCATTTGGGGCAGGCTTGTGGAGGGGGAGCGGGGTAAGAGGGGGGAGGAGGGGAAGTTGCTAAGGGGAGAGTATTTGCGGGACTAGTCACAGCGGCACTCTACAGACTCACGCTGTCAGCACAAGCTTTTAACGTCCCAACTTCTCCCAAAGCCACATCAAACGGATATACCCGCAGTGTGCAGATTAATTTAATTTTTATGTTTATCTTTAGAAGAAAACTAATTATTAACAGTGACAGGCTGGGAAACAGTTAGTGTTACAGAGAGAGAGAGAAAAAGTGCAGTTTTTAACTTTGGAAATACACAAGGCATTAGTGGGATTAGGGGCTTGAGTTTGAGATGGAGAGTGTGGAGCTGTCCATGGTGCTGAATTTCTTTATAAAGACATCGTACCTGATTTTTACTGTTTTAAAATGTTAAAAACAGAACTATTTTAAACAGTTTGCAATGACCAGAAGATATTCCTCATTTTCCTAAAGCATTTCTAGCATCCTAATTATCCACCACAATGAAAACTGGCCTTTCACCTTTCGCAACTTTCACACAAGAGTGGACTTTTGCTCTAAATTCTATTAATTAAAATATTGTTTGGTTTATATAAAAAACATACATTCCAGTTAAACAAAACTTCCATCGCTAATTGTGTTAATATTTTTAAAGGTACACTATCACGGTAATGCTATCAACCATGGTAACTGTGCACTTCCTGGTTATGGAACACTTTATAATTAGACAGAGACAGCACACAGTGGTCCAATTTTGGTAGTAAGAGTCGTTTTTCTAGTAAATCCTGTGCTGGAGCAAAATAAATAATAAAAAAAATTAAAAATGAGGTACTGCCCCTTTAACATATTGTTGCATTTCATTTTTTTTTTTTTTTTTTTTTTTTCTTACACACAAAATATTTGCAACTTGCCCTATACAAGGAGTAGCAGTGTGTCAGTCTTAACATCTTAAAACGACTATCTTAAAATGACCAAACAACTGAACTTTAATACCAGACTCTGCCAGTGCACTCGGTGTGTAAGTGGTTGGTGATGGTCAGAGGAGTCCTATAATGGATGGTTTAGCAGCCACACTACCACCAGTCTACCCCAGGGCAGCTGTGGGTATATAGACGTATCTTACCGTGACCAAATGTGCAGACTGAATGAATATTGGCCTCATGTAGCACTATTTATACATGCATCTTGTAGATAACATGAGCTCTACTCATGAAAGTACCTTGTATATATTGACTCAAAATGTACAACCATTTTGAACATGGCAAATAAAATATGTCAACTGGACAAAACGATGTAGGAGTGAAGACGTTTCTCAGCTGATCCATGCTGTTTCTTCAGTTCTGGTCAGAATACTGGTGGACACTGCCTTATATCTGTCTGAAGGGAGGAGCTAACTACACTGAAACTCTACTCAACTCAAATTAAACTCAAGGCTAGGTCTATTGCACTACCCTAAGTGTCCACTGTATCTGAGTCCTACTTAGCATAATCATTCAAACCCCTAATTGCTATGGATCAGACCTGGACGACTGAGGGACTACATACGTTGATGATAACATCTTTCACTATTCAGCGGGGTTTCAAACATTTCTGCACCTTTTGAAAACTTACAGCGTCCACGAATTCCCCTCACGGAGAGACGCCACAGGACTACAGTATCACCTCACATCCACCTGCGGATCTGTAGCCCACAGCCCTACACAGCCCCAAACTTTTCTCAAATCTCAACTTTGTCAGACTGAACTCACTCGTTACCTCTATCTCTCTTAATCCCAGTTTTGCCACGATCCTGAAAAATACCCAATGATATTTTGAAGACGGCTCACTTTGAAAATGTTTAGCAGCACAGGAACACCTTTTGAGACAGCGAAGTGGAGTGAACGCATTCCTCCTCTTCTTCTCTCCTTCCTCTTAGTTTTTCAAAGGCCTGATAAGATGTGACAGTCTATCAAACCTCACTCGGGCTCCTATAGCATCCACGCTGCAGTTATCTCTGTGGCATTTTGCAGCTGATATAACAGAGAATCAATTATGAGCACAGAGATATGCAAAAGGTTTGGTCGGCACAGGCAGGGAAAGGCTTGACAGTTGCGTGATATGTTGGCAGTAAATAAACGCTGTGTTGCCTGCTTGTTGCAACATGTAAATGGAAAGTGATTTATGTCTTATTTGAAACTAGTTCGGACAACTTAGCCTTAGTATTTTGAGATTAGATGGCCATTGGGGGGCAGTTAAAGGGGATCCTCTCAAATCAATTGATAAATAAATAAATAAAAGAAATGTGTGCAGAACGGCAACAAGGGCAAGTACTAAAGCTTGAGGCCAAATGTGGAGCCAAATTGTATCATTTTTTCAAGCACTCCTCTTTAAGTGGAGTGCCAGAATTTTCATGTTGGTGCCTCGAGAATATTTGTAACTATGCAGAAATGAGCCTGATCCAAGTTTAAGGGCTGAGAAAGAGGAGATTAAATGAAACATGACTGAATGAAACAAGTACAACCCCGAGTGTGTTATTGATTAGGACAAAGCTAAATAATTTATTTATAGAGCGCTTATATATAGCAGCATATGTTCGTGGAGTAAAAGGTTTGAAGTACTTTTTCTCTTCTTAACAGATCTCCAAGCGTGTATTCTATGTAGTTTTCATTTAGAACAAACATGGGAACTGACTCAATCAGGCCAGGGTGGAGATGTGTCTGTACAGTTAACATACAAGTGCACTACAACATGACCGTAAAAAATACACCTCGTGTTTTAATTATGCTACATATGCATCTTACCTGGATTCATGTTGAGATTTTTGGAGAGAAATGAGGGACTGAAGGTCTCTCACTCATCCAATGGCTCTGGCTTTGTCTCTCAATAGCAGAGGTAAGTGTAATCCTTTCATTATTTGTGCTAGCGCTTATACTTTCTAAAGTGTTAAAACATAGCTAATAAACAGCTTTTGCCAGCACTTGGTTGGCAGCAATATATTTTGTCAGACACTTGTGTTTTCTCATAAAGAGAACCTGGATATACTGTATATAGGTGGCAAAAACATTTGAGACATTTGACAGTTATAGAAGTTGAACAATATATTGTGTGTGACCTGAGGTAGAGGTCAGAGGATTAAATTGCCTGTATTACACAGTCTGTGTATAATGTTCAAACATTTACAATGTTCACACACTCAAATAGTTATAATTGGTGCACAGATTTGCATTTTTTATTAAATTGTTTCAAAACTCCTGTGTATGAAGAAGTTTTATTTTGAAAAGCACAATAGCATTTAATAGATAGAAGCTGTAAATTCACCAACAGTAAACGCCCTAAAATAAATATTGTAAGCACTTTCAGTATTTCATTATTATTTAATACTGCGGCAGAAACTGTGAGAAGGAAAAAAAAAAAAAAAGTATTTCTATAGGTATCCCTTTGCTGTGACTGGATGACAGGGTGGATCTGAAATCAGAGTGAATCGAAGCAGTTTACCCTTAAGCAGAAAGTTAAGCTTTAGTGAAAATATTCCTTTACACTGCTTTATGGACAGCTAAAGGAACAGGCCTCCGAGGCTTCACAGCTGCTGTTGATAGAGTTCTAGTGAGCGCCAAACACTTCAAACAAGTGAGGCAAAAGCATGTAGGAACTCCCAACGGCTTTACAATCAAATGTCAGCAGAGCTGCCGGAAACACTGGACTACAGCCTGTGGCCATGGCAGAGGTAAAGGAACAATGGGGGACATCAAGAGGACTTTGTAGAACCTCTGCGACTTTGTCCATCTGCCACCTCTGACCAGCACAGTTTTTGCACAAAATTGGACAATGTTAGAATACTGACAAAGTCTAGACTGACTGGAAAAAGTAAACTCTCTGAAAGTTCACCGAACATTTATGGAGAAATGCATTGGTGGTTGAATGGGTTAGAATTGAAACAAAATAGTGCAAGAAATTATCTCATACTATTTTGTTATATTGAAAGCAATAATAAATTAAATTAAGAGTAACACGTGTTGTATCTGTCATCAAGTGTGTGCTTTTAATAAGCATATGTTCATGATAACATTGCTTTTAAAGCGTGTCAAATGTTAGTTTTCATAATTAGTCTTTTCTTTCTGTCACATTCCATTTTAATTTTATTTGGAGATGTATTAGTGTAGAACTGAGCCACAGCTAAGCTAGCTTTCCACAGTTGCTTATAACTTATGTCATTAAAGGTTCTGTACCCAAGTGTGTGAAGAACATGTTTTAGTTTGCTCTGCACAATCCCTCAGTCCCTCCTCTCTCTGATGTTCAACCATGACATCTGAGATAGTCATGAACAATTGTTTCTACATGGTTCTCATTCAACAATGCACCTAATTGGGCAAAAAAGTGCCTCTTGCATTTGCTTGTATATGGTGATAGCTGCTTTACGCTGCATGGTGTAGACTATAAGGAATTCATGATATACATATATGTTTGTAGTTGAAACATACTTGCAGACAGCTAAAGGCTAAACGATGGACAACTGCATGTAACACTCGTCTGGCAAAAGATTGGAAGAATGAGGCCGCACTTCAGCTTGTTACTGATTTCTTTCAAATTGTATCTACAGTGTAATTACTGTGGTCGTAGATTTGCTCTGACAATGCTCCTAAATTATGTCAGAACATAGTTTTGGCTTGTTGCTGTGCCAGTGTGTGGTCAGCTGCCCCATTACCGTACACAGAGGGGCAGTGCGCTGTGTGGCCAGAGCAGCTTGTTTGTCTGTAAACACCACACGGCCCTAAGGAATTATTGACTGTGGGGTCCTGGTCTGTTCTCCACTGCCTCCAACTGAGCATCTTAACCCAGCAGACAGCACTTTGTTTTCCATTTTTGTTTGGTAGACACACATTCTTCAGCCAAGAACAGTAGATGGGAGCGACTCAGCTCAAAGATGCTTCAACTTTATCAACTGAGAATAGTAGAAATGAAAGGTGACGAGAGCGACTGCATTTTAGACCAAGTTTATACTGGACTTGTACCCACTGTGGCCATGCCGAAGACAAGCAGAAAACAAGGGTGCTATGCTAAAAAATTCACTGTTTCTTCGAGTCTAGATTACTATTTAATTTGGTCAAGATTCATGTACACTTAAAGGTGCACTATCTAACTTTTGTACCATTTCTTGCCTTGTAAATCCAGAATATCTCTCTGTATCTCTGTGTTATTATTTTGATTGGTATCAGTCCAGTCCCCACGGCCTCCACTGATTAGTTTATTTTTCAGTGACACATGTAAAACGAAGGAGCTCATTGGTCGCGTATCATTTACAAATAAAATAAAATTTATCTTAGCTTAGATTAACAGAGTTTAGTGCTTTTCCTACTGATTCTGCCAAATTCCGCAATGTTTTTCAGACTCCTGTGATATTTTTCCGAAATGGATGGACCATGTGTGTCCCCGATTGGCTAATCCACCTGCCAATCATGTCCATTTGAAAAAAAAGGAGATTCGGTGGTGACCAGACTCACATCTTCGTCAGGTATTGAAGAAGTGTGTATTATAGATTCCAGTTAAATGTAATGGTAGTATTAAGTCAATTTTAGCTTTGCCACTTTTTTGTTCCACAGTATGGCATTAAACTTGATGCCACCGGGTCAAGTTACAGGTCAGATCTGTGAAAAGGCCACCCAGCTCACATATGTTTTTCATATGTTTTTCAGAGTACGTTTTTTGAAGCTAAAAAAACACATTTAACTTTAATGAAGAAATGTGCTTGTGTCAGTTATACAGTAAAAAAATCTATGACACCCATGGATCATTATGTTATAATTTGCTTATTTGAAATCACATTATAATCTAATAATAGAAGAAAAAGTGCACGCTGACTTTGGCGTAAGAAAACTGAGTCGCCCAATGGGAGCTGACATCACCATAAATGTCGTTACAACCAAGAGTCTGCAGCGCACATGGATATAGCTGCAGATCACGATAGCGATAGCGAGATTTTTTTTTTTTTCCATTCGTACCAAAATGACTACACGCTGCTGCCAAATCCTACACAGATCACCAATTAAGAAAATAAAATTGGAGAATAAAGTAAGTACAGAGTAGTGGGCGTGTACCGGCAGCGGTGAAAACAGGGATTGATGAGCAATATGGCGTCTTGAAAATAAGTGATTAAAGATTGCTCAAACATGCACGAATCACTCCAAATAGAACTACGCGAGGGTAAATGAGAAGGGGAACAACTATAACATGTTTTAACACTCTAATAAGCCAATTTTGCATAGTAGGTCTGCTTTAATTAGCCCCAATTGTGCTATATAATTAAACCAATTATTTTTTTTTAATTTTGAAATGGGACAAATCATTTGGATTGGGAAACTTTCATTAAATTAGTTCTAAATATAATTACACTTCATGAACTTTAGCAATTAGATTTTTGCATTTCACACAGACATTAAAAATAAATACACAAATAAAATACCCATAGTGCCTGTATATCTTGTTCTTTTTGGTAGAAGACAAATCGCTGGTACTGCATCCTGGCGTGCTGTCTGCAGGTGCGCTGAGGACAGACCTTCTCCCGTGTATACTCAGCTGATGACAAATGAGAAAGGACATACTTTAGCCCTCCTCACAAACCTCACACACCCCCCTCTGCCGGTAATGGATTCACCCCAGCGCCATCATCACCTTCTATTAGGGACCCGGGACACAATCGATACTATTCTAAATCTAGCAGCATCATTCGTCACACAAGCACATATGACCGGGCCATCCCATAATAACCCCGCTCCGAACAAGGCTTGATCAAGTGCCTGTCAAATGCTAATCTTTACTGACAGAGGCTAATCTGCTTGTTGAACACGGGGGGACACTTTGGAGCTGATGAAAAAGCATTGCCTTTCAGTTGAAGTCGGAGATATGCGGGAGACGCTATGGTCGAGATAAAAGACAAATTGTGTGAAGGAAAGTTTTCTTCTTAATTAATTGTGAAAATAAAGAACAAAGACTTGGGAAAATCAAATATAGATACCTTTCAACTTGACAAAAATATTCAACAAAGTGTACGTCTTTGGGGAAGTTCAAATGAATTCCGTTGTGACGGGACTATGTTTATCTCGTACTGTTATATTATTATAGCACACAGCAGAATGGACTAAAGATGCACTGTGTAACTTTTCTGGTGCTGCTTTCCATGGAAATGCTATTGCTTTACTTGGATTGTTCCACAGTATATCATAGTGAGGATGTTATAATTGCTATAGAAACACTTTGAAAAAAATTTTGTTTTGTTGTGCTTTTTTTTTTAACTTAGGAGTTGCCTCTCCATAGATCTGACCTGTAACAAGTAATTTAGATTGATAAATGTAATACTGCACTGTGGAAATATCCGGGTAAAGATAAGATACCTGGTGCTGATGCTATGATCAGGACTTACAAGGACATCTTACTCTCCTTGGCAATTGTAAAAATGTAAAAATGTAGTTAGTCACAATATCTTGAAACTGCGCAAATATGAATGAACAGTAGTAGTAGTAGTAGTAGTAGTAGTAGTAGTAGTAGCAGTTAGTAAAAACTTCCATCATAAATTGGACACTGTAGAAACAAATGATTAGTTCAGGCTATAAATATTGCACAATATAGGGCAGGGGTGTCCAAGCTATGGCTCGGGGGCCAAATGTGGCCCTCAGACCAGTTTTTATTGGCCCTCAGGCCTTCAGTTGAACTGGCCCAATTGATCAAAATCTGTACTTTTTACAGTAGATTTGAGTAATCCTACCAATATAACCTAAATAACATCACATTGCATTGTCACACAGACCTAATATTAACATTTAAAGCCTTATTTAAAGTATGAAGTCAAAACTATGTTAAATGCACCTTCTGAATTATCCGCTGTATTGACCACTGGCCCTCCATGTCGAATATTTTTCAAAATATGGCCCTCGGTGAAAAGAGTTTGGGCACCCCTGACATAAGGGCTTAGTATCACAAATAAGTGCCATTTACCATTACGTTCCATTATGCAGTCTGTCTGATACAATGTAGGCATTGTGTAATTTTGATTAGGCTTGAATCATTCAACTCTGATTGCTCCCAGTTTCCAGCCTGAATAGAGTGTAACTGTATATTTCCTGGAACAGCATGTACGCCGGCTCCAAGCAGTGGTCAGCAGCAACAGCAGTAGCAGCAGCCTGGCCTTTATTCCTCTGGCGTTTTCTTCTGGGAGGCTGGCCACTGGCTGCTAAGACATGATTAATTGCCGCAATAAAGCTCATTATGGAGATTAAGTAGGAGTTACAGGAGCGTTATTGATCACTGTCCTTTAAATAACCTTAAAGTTGCTTGTTTGTGCATGTTGGTATGATGCTGGTCAATGCAGAGGGCAAAATGGGAGGAAAGGACCGGCTTGGGGATAGCGGCTTTAAAACGAGTAGGGGATGACATCAACTCAGGCTGTTGTGGTAATGGGAAGTGTGTTCGCAAGATTACAATGACAACACGATTCAGCACTTGCCATGTGCTGCCGGTGACCCCTGGCTTAGAGTCGCACTACGGCAAGTCCACAAGGTCAACTTTAATTATAAACAACTGTAAAAGCAGTGGGAGAGCGTAAGGTTAATGATAGTGTTGCCTCAGAGGAGCAGATGGCCTGTTTTGGAGGTGATGCTATGTTGGGGACACTATGGAGATCAGGCTAGTTTTGGTGTAAGTGTACTGTCTTTTAAAATTAAGGGAGTAATACTTTATGTAACTTATCTAGGTCTTTGGAGGCAATACAATCTTCAGGGAGACAAGAAGTTGACAGACCCTTCACCTGAAAAGTGGCATAGTACACTATAGTTTGCATCTTTAATGGGTTAAAGGTTGGTTACATGGAGAGAATATTACTTTGCTTTGAATTTTCCACAATTTGGCATTAACTTTATCTCTCTCCAGCGCAAGTTACAGGTCAGATCTGTGGAGCGGCTAGCCCAATGCATATTTTAAGGTATTAATAACACAAGCAAAGCCTACAGCACATGTGTCAAACTCAAGGCTCATGGGCCAAATGCGGCCCTCCATGTCATTTTATGTGGCCCTCAATAGGGTAAATTAAAAGTTATGATGGTCTTAAAATGTCATTTTATCAGAAGATATGCAGTTACACAGCCATATTTTTACATCTAGGCAAATGCATATGCAATATTTGTAACTTGAATAAGTAATACATACAGAAACAGGTAATTAATAAGTTTAAAAAAGTAGTTATTTTACATCTGGTCCTTTGACGACAGCCATTTTGCTGATGTGGCCCTTGGTAAAAATGTGTTTGGCACCTCTGGCCTACAGTGTAAATGAATACCAAGCAAGTGACGTATCCTCATCCAAATACAGTGTACCTTTAGAAAACCCACACTACAGCTAAGGATGGTTAGACCCATTGAGAACATAGGTGTACATGTTGAGCTAGGCTATATTACACAATGGAAGTCAGTATAAATACACTTAAATTGTGTGCATTTCATCAAGTTAACAATAGGCACATTTGTATTGATTTTTGAATAGCTTTGTATAATACTTCTCTCTTGGCATGAATGCATTTTATCCAGCAACAACAACAAACAAGGATTAGAGCGCTCAATCAGATAGCTTATAAGTGATTTACTCCTTACTTGCATTGCTTTGGTGAAAATGTTTAAAAAGTCTCATTCCCGGAAGCGCCACAAAGATTTTATGTTAAATAATTGTAATACATTTCTGCTATTCTTCCTTCCATCTTTTGTTACCTAAATCCCCTCTAAATCCTCTTATCCCTGCTACTTTCTAGAAAGCTCTTGCATAGATGGTAAATCCCAGCCTATCCATGTGCTTTTGTGTTATAGAATACTGGTCCAACATTGGCTCAATTGTATGATTAGCCTGCTCACGCTGATATGTGAACCATTTTATCATTTAAACAATTTGAACCTAGTAACCCACATTCAGAGGGGCTTAACAGCGTCACATTGATGGTAGTACGAGCCAATGCGAAGGCCGAGTACCTTTACACTTGTGGTGCTACTGAATGAACAGCTGAAAGGTTTTTGAATGGAACACTTTGAATTTCTATTGCATTTATTAAGTTGATATATATTTTTTTTCTGAAGCCTGGCCAATGGCAACTATAGGTAGAGTTTAATTTTTGAACTAGCAGATCTCAAAGTCCTCAAGGAGAACGCTTTAACACTCACACTAGAACTACATATACTCCTTTTACATATAATCCTTTAATAAAGCATGAGCAAAGACATAATTAATGAACAAATTGTGTATTAAGAATGATTCAGGCAAGGGAAATAGGGGAGATTGTGCAAAATCAATTTTTAGCTTTGGGTTTTAGATGTCATCCATGCATGTTTGAGTAATTTAGTGATCTCTCCCGATTTCAACTCTCTTTTAATGGTTAGCTGTAAGATTCTGTGCAATGCTCCGCCCACAAGCCTACGTCATCCATGCTCCCACTCGACAATTCTCCATAAATATACAAAAACATGATACAAAACTGTACACTACAACTTCACAATCCTGATGCGATGTGCAATAGTTTCTTTAGTGGGATGGGCGGTGATTGTGCTGTGATAGCGCTCTGAAGGGGGAGTGACTTAACATGGGGGGCAGAGCGTCAAAAATGAAAGAGAAATGTAAAAAACATGTTCACACGTTGTTTTCAGCAAATATGGCATTTTCCAAACAGTAAAAGTAATCTAAATATGTTATGTGTTAGCAGCTAATACCCCATAGAAGTAAAATACACCCTCTTTAAAAACAAACACCAAACTATGTGGGAAAGTATTGTGCTGTACTTATATTATAGTAACAGGGGTAGATAGCCTAAGTACAATTCTTAATACAGTATCTGCATGCAAGCATTACTGCAGTTAAAAGTACAGAATTTAAGTACAATATAAAAGTGTAAAAAGGTGAGTTCAGGTTAAGGAACACTTTATTGTCCCTGTCCTGCATTTGACCCATCTTTGTATGCTCCTGGGGCAACTAGGAGTCATGTGTCAGGTACAATGCAAGTACAATGTTTCCTAAATCAAAAAGTACTTAAAATAACAAATAATATGACTTTAAATTTCCCAAGATTTTAACGTTATAGTTTCAAAAAGTATCCTCCACATCCTTCCTGCTCACACACAGTATAATATCAAGTCCTATTCCCCACATAGGCGAATCTGGCACTTATCTCCCAAGACCTATCACTGCTGTTCAGGCTTCACATCGTCAAATGAGACACATGGAGTCCCGTACCTGCTCAAACCATGCAGGTGTCCAGCTCGTCTCTTTTTTTTACCCGCACCCCTCCACCTTTGCACCCCACCTGAAAACTCATTTGGCACGGTGACGACACGCATGCCCCTGCTTTTGCACCGTTGCTATGTCGATCACGTCCTTGAAAAAAAAAAAAAAAGAAGGCGCCTATTCCTATCCCGCTAATAATGCCGGGGCACGCATGGCAGGCTGAGCGCTAGCACGGGGGCGTCGCGAGCATGTCAGGCAGATAAGAGAGTAGCAGGGTGCATGTTCACGTGTCTTATCGGCCTGCGCCAGGAGAGGGGGCTTTGCCTTTGCTTCACAATGTTACAACCTCAGTCACAGACACGACGGCTGCAGAGGCCAGAGTGTGGGAGGGTAGAGGGGGGGCTGGTGGGTGGAATGTGTTAAAGTTTTATCGTTTGGAAATTTGTGTGGATTAATATGTGTGTGGTCGTGCTACTCAACTTATTACGAAAGTTGCCGTGTGCGCCGCCATCATCATTTGGGTTGTATTATTTTGTATGGAGTTGATGATCTTGACACCAAATAAGTTCTATAGGGACTACACAGCCGCTTTAAAGCTTCCTAGAGAAACGGTGCTGTGTTGAATTGTTGTTCTTGTTGTACTTTATATAATATTTTAGAGCCAAAACGTTTCTCAAACTCTCCATTGAAAGGAACGGGATTTCCACTTAACCGGAAGTGGTACAACTACAAAAAAAGCCTTAGTTTAGTTGCGTTTACGGAAAAAAGTGGGCGAGGCGAAATAAGGTCAGTATAGTTGCATTTTAGAGCACTTGTTCACTAAAACTAGTTACCATAAATATATTTAAGATTTTAATACATATTTTACCTAGTTTTGTATTATTATTATTATTATTATTATTATTATTATTATTATTATTGTTATTATTATTATTATTATTATTATTATTATTATTATTTATTATCATCAGTTCTATTAGTATTATTATCATTATTAATTTTTTTTTGTATTTTTATTTGACTTCCTGGTTGGACATAGACAGCAGATATGACATGCACAGAGGTAATTCCAGTTCTATTACCCAGCAACCATAATGTTAACAAGAAACAAAACCTGTCTGAATTTCACAATAGTAGTGACTATCTAATAAAAATAGATGATAACACTTAATTTTAAAAAAAAAAAAAAAAAAAATGCTAGAATTTTCAGTGTCAATGACGAGGTTTTCCATTTTAAAACTCAGCTACTGCCTGTATTTTTGTACTTTTGGTCTCTTTTTTTTTTTTTTTTCCCCCACAAAATGTAAAACTATGATACATATTTATCACAGGTACTGTCCCATCAAAAATAAGAGATAAGAAAACACATGAAAAGCTGTCTTATGCACTTTAATGTGGCCCTCAAGTTGAATCTATATGTTTGGTGAGGCCTTTTTAAACATTCTATATTACACAAAACATACTCTTGTCATATTGTGCCATGTTATAATGTTGTTGCCTCCTCAAAAACAGACCTGGAGATGTGCTTTGTTTCATTCACACATGTTTGATTAAACCTAATTTATTAGTCGTTCTACATCTCCAAAGCTCATAATTCCCTGTTGCACCTTGTGATGTCATGTAGTGGAAGTTTTCAAATGAACAGCTCATTTTACCTTTTTTTTTAGTAGAGATTGGCAATTCCAGGGTTGAAATTTGTGATGGTCCATTTATGATGAGGAAACAACATTACAAAATAGATCAGAAACTAGTGTAAAACGGGCTCTTTAAGTGGTTGCTTTGTTGATTCGGTGTGTTCACATTTCCACATCGACCGCATTGAAGTTTGACACTAAACTGGGACTCAATTTGGACCTCGTTGTGGACTAAACCGGGACCAAACTAGTAATATAACAGGACCAAACCAGGTCTATCACCAGGACTAAACTAGGTTCAAACCAGAGGACACAAGGGCAGTCTGTCCTCAGCAGATTGTTATTAAGCTGAAGAGAAGTTAGCATTTATTTGTTCATTTTTATTATCTTTTTATTTGTTTATTACATTAGCGCTATTGATTGGACATGACATGAAAAAATAATTGCGAGTCAGAAACAGAGTTATGGAAAGTTTGCTCTTGATTGTCCTTTTGCAAGATAAGCTGCAATCAGTTGGAGTTTTTCATTCACACATGTTTAACGCACAAACCCTGCATATTTAGGCTGAGTTCTTCTCTCAAACAGAAAACACTCTGTTCCACCTTGTGATGTCATAACAAATAACATACAGGGGGTGCTCCACTGTGTTTTTAAACTCCATGCACCTTCACACAGAATCATTTGGATCATTCCAGCCCTGGAATTTCCAATCGCTACTGAATTGAACGTAAAAGGTAGCTGTTAACTTGAAAACAACCACTTCACACAACTCCAGGTATGTTTTTTTAGGAGGTAACAACATTATAACATGGCTTAACGGCCTTTTTTTGTGTTAAATATATAGAGAGCTTTTCCACCTTCAAGGCACTCAAGCGCTTTACATCAAGGAATCACTCAACCATTAACACATACATTTATAATTTACACACCAAAGTACACAGACACTGGGGGCGAGGTGGGTTAAGCGTCTTGCCCAAGAACACAACAACAGTACTCATCTGTAGGAGCTGGAAACACACCCATTAATAATTTACTGTGGAACATTCTTGCCAAATCAATAACATTTCCATGGAGACAAACATGCCTGCATATACACTCCACCAGAAAAGTTACATAGTGCATCTTTAAGTGGATATTGCAACCACTTCTGAAAATGTTGCATCTAAAAAG
>JAIEZT010000124.1:19695537-19753037 GCA_019594935.1 Periophthalmus modestus | reverse complement strand
TTATTCTTCTCTGCTGCTCAACAAGTTTTGTGATTTTATCGACTTGAATGCTACCATTAGTCTATGATTGGTCGGCTTTTTCAAACTGCCCATTTCATACTGTTGATTAGTGCACATAAGCCTCTTCTGTGTCTGTTTGGTGCGACTCCATCCAGCCCAGTTGCTTTTCCATGCTCCGGGTATGGCTATGGGTATGCTGCATTCTCTCTTATCCAATCATTGTTTTAACCACGCCTGGAGCTGTACTGTACCGGCCCTGGACCCCTTTGGGAGCTAGTGCCCTCCAGGGTCCATTTCGATCCCTGAAACGGGGCAGTATGGTTCACTTTAGACAGTGGAGACACTTGTTTACAATAGCAATCCACTCCAAAGTGAACCAATGGAAACCAAGCTTTATAGACCTACTAGAAAAGTAACAGTGACTCAGGTGGTAGAGTGGTCTTTATATAACTAGAGGGTTGGTTCCATCCCAGCTTTGACCAGTGCATGTTATTGTTGCGTATGCAGGCAGCAAGACAAGGTTACTTGCAGTATGTATATAGCTGCATATTATACTGCTGTGGTGTGTAAGTGGTTGATGGGGGTCAGAGAATCTGTTGCTGCAGGTTGGCAGCCATGTTTATGCCAACTAGCCTTGGGGCAACTGTGGCTACAGTAGCTTACCACCAACTGAGCATTTTGGGAGTTAGCATTAGCTACCAACAGGGCCGGCCCAGTCTATAAGCAGACTAAGCAGCTGCTTAAGACCCCGGAGGCCACCAGAGGGCCCCCAATAGCCCTTACATTTATATTGAAAATAATATAATAATATAATTTAATATCAAGTTTTATTGGACAGGGCTTGTGTGTTTACAGCAGCCTAAATATCCCTCTAAAAAAACATTTTTTTTTATACCTATAGTAAAGCAAAAGTATAGCAAAAGTATACCAAAATATCTGCTGCTGCTACATTTGTTTTTGAGTCGGGCAGAGGTCAGGGCAGCTATGTGTTTACACCGGTGCCAGGACCCTTTATAATGTAAATTTAAGCCAACTGTCGCCAAATGGAAAACATTAAAATCCACCAGAACCAAAGAAAAAGTATCTAGAATTTTAAAAATCTTATATGTTTGCTGTTCTTGTGACTATAGTAGTTGTGACATTCTGCATGTTTTCAGTCTGATGTTGGTCATATACAAATAGAGTTGGTCAAGGTGATGAGAGCAGAGTCATAATGAGTCAAATGTGAATCACCAACAGCTGAGCCAGGAGGCATCCGCTGCCGGGGCCCCAGAGACAAATTCAAGTTAGGGCCCCCTGAAAGCTAGGACCTGTCCTGGTTACCAAACATCACTAACTATCATAAAAACAGGGCTGTTTTGGTAGATGACAACCTCTCAACTGCATTGAGTAACACCAGAGTCTCTTTGAAAACATTACTGTGCGTATGTGCTTAGCTTAGTTTATTAACAAAGTGATTTGCTCTGAAATAAGTATAAATGCTAACAACCACATAATTAACATTTTAAATTTAATGTTGGACAATAATGCACCAAAAATATAACAGTTTGACACTTCAATTCTAGTTTTATTTCATCAAGCACCACATCTTCTTTAAATAACTGGAAAATGGAGCTGCAAATTAGATATTGAGTCTTAATATTCCTTGCCAAATATAATGAATACAAAGCTTCAAAATTCATGTTTCTTCTTCTTATTTTGCTGCCTCATAAAATGTAATCGCATGGAAGGTTTTACGTGTACCAGGTTATGGGCACAATCATGTCTGTCCTTAGGGGTCTATAGTCTTATTTTATCTACATATCTAACCAGTGTCTGTGTTGAAATAATTGTCATCAGGAGGGTTTTTACTGACTGTATCTTGAAATGACCTTACCTGTATAATTTTGTCATGACATTTAACATTATGGTTGTTGACGATACAGCTCCCATCAGAGTTTTATCAGCATTAAGCAGTGGCCCACAATGTTGTAGCTTTTAATGTAACGTCACTTTGAATGTTTAACTTCAAACCTGAGCTGGTAACTGGCAGTGAAGTCTCCAGCGATATTATGTGTTTTCACCAAAACAAGAGCAGATGTTTGTTCTGAGTTTGTGGGGCTGCATCTGAAAGGAAATCCAGCAGGAAAAGTGACTTTAGAGAACACTGTTTGAATGAATGAAGCTGTGTAAGGTAAAACGAACAAGCTGACATTGTTTTGACGCTTTGTTCACAAGTTTTGTTTTAATACACTGACAGATTTCATAATTGCCAAAGTTTCGGTTGTAGCTGGAAAACATGCAGACACTAAAACCTAAAGGACCTGTGCATCCGATTTTTTATTCCATGCATTTTCGCAAACTTTGTCTTGCCCTGGTTCAAACATATTCCCTGCGTGATTTGCATGCTAGTTCTGTTCTGTTTTTCGCAATTTTTAAAACAGTAGAAATCAGCTTCAGGACGTTTCAAAGTGCGGCTACACCTTTATAATAACTACATCTGAATTAACTGTGAAGCAAAATAGATTTTTTTGAGCTTGCTACCACTATAACGTTGAGGTTTTATATCATTCATTCATGTTTGAGTAATTTAGTGATCTCCTCCGGGGTAGAGTCAGGGTTTTAATTAAGTAAATACTGTAAGCTTGAATGACTTATCAATAAACTATTTGTTCATGATCAAATATATCTGTTCATACATTATTAAGGCAAGCAAATGTCGTCATAATATTACCAAATTATGATTACTGTATGATAATTTTGCATGCATTTTTTTTCGGTCGTAACGACTGACAGGGGGACCAAAGATTCAGACTCGGGTGGAACAAAGTTTATTTACAGTCGCAATCATATGAATGAAGAAGACGGAGCAGGGAGTTGAAAGCGGAGTTGTATGCAGTAGTCCTCGAGTGGAGCGGGGTCAGAGACGTGGAAGCCGAGGTGAGCGTGGGTAGGAGGAGGAGATGGTCGTACCGGTCGCGAAGAGCTGGGTTGGAAGAGGAGGCACGGTGCAGGTTCAGGGAGCGGGATCTGGCGAAGAACAAACGATATCCAACTGAGTACAAAAGTCATAAGTGTAAAACAAGACGAAGCCAAGCTGCGCTATACCACTGATAATTTGGCGCTGAGTGTCAGGTCCTCCGTCAATTTGTCCTTCCCAGGGGCAGCATGATTACGGAGGGGTTCCAGGTGTATATGGGAGGAGCCCGAATTTCCACCCGCCTATTTTTTTGTGAAACATGACGGCTTCTTTCTATAAGACATTTCCACGAAGAACCATTTCTGTTCTAATCATTCTCTGTACTGAGAACTGCGCAGTGCGTCTTTTTCATGGTCGAACAACCGCATCAAACACCGCTACAACTCTTGTCGTCCATTTTTCAATCTGTAAATATTCATTTTTAAATCTCTAATCATCTATTTTGCGTCAACAAAAGCTCTAATTACTGCGCGAACCTTGCTCAGTAGGCCATTGGCTGACCTCCAACCTCGCTCTCATCCACCACGCGTCCTTCTGAATGAACCAGTGTCTCTATGTCGTCTGACCATCTCATTAAACCTGATGAAGACTGCCCTTTTGTTTCCTGTCATCCCTCTGACATCAATTGGTGCTGCTAAGAATTCTGGGTAACAACTGATGACTAGCCATAATCACATTTAGCCCCTCTCCATGTTATCAGTCTCTGTTCCAATTGTTCCTGCGCTGGCTCTCCACTCACTCACTCTCTTATCGGGCTTCTGACACTGCTTTTCTGTTCCCGGGCCCCTGTCTAACACTAGCATCTCCGCGCTCGGACAAGATGGCGGGCATTTCTTCCACCTGTGTGACGACAAGTGTCCTTATCGCCGCAGTGATGTGGGCTGATTAATAGACATGAGGGCGAGTCACCTGCTCTCTCCCTTGGCTTACTTACAAATGCCGTATCCCATTCACCGGCTGTCAAACACAGGCTGAAGGGAACAGGCGTGCGACAAAGCTGAGGTCATCCAGAGGTGATGGACGTGGAGTGTTAGTCAATGTTTAGCTTGTCTCCTGTGGGAAGTGTTTGGACGCTGTGATGTGAGAGGTTCTGGGAAATAATATAGTAAGTATAGAGAGTATTGGAAAAAAAGTATTGAAAAGCTGCACGCAAAAGTAAGGGTGACAAAAAAGGCTGATTCACTGCAAAAGCAGATCTAAAAGATTCAGAGTAACCACGGTTTACTCTTGGTTTTAGTCATATCTGCAGGGCCGGCCTTAGCTTTCTGGGGGCCCTAAGCTGAATGTGTCTCTGGGGCCCCCGGCAGTAGATGCCTCCTGGCTCAGCTATTGGCGATTCACATTTGACAACATTATGACTCTGCTCTCATCATTTTGACCAATTGTATTTGTGTTTATATGACTAACATCACATTGGAAACACCCAGAATACACGCAACGACTACAGCCACAAGAAGAGTAGACAAACGTATAAAGGGGGTCAAGATTTTTAAATTCTACAAATGTTTTCTTCATTTCTGGTGGATTTTAATGTTTTCCAGTTAGCGACAGTTGGCTTAAATTTACATTATAGATATATAAAGTGTTACCGACTTGGATATTTTTAAGGTTTGACAATTCATTACAGATTTGAAAAGTAAAAGTAGCGTATACAAAGTCCCACTTACCAACTGTCAGCAGCATGCTAAATGAAACCTCTAGACAGTGGTAAGGTCGTGTGGAGGTGATAAACATTAAGTGTGAGTGAATGTTTTCAAACGGGTCTCTCCTGGGAACAGTCTGAACACACTTAAAACACACACACTTTTCTCGGAAGGTTTTAATTAAAATCTTGAGTGACAGCGTGGCCCATTTTTGCTGCAGCGCTTTCAAAATGAGACAGAGATAAGGCGTGTGTTTAGAGGGCCTTATCAAATTCATCTATTTACCGCTGGCTAATTTCTCTTTTTCTTGTCTTACACAAGGAGTGAAGAGAAGAAAGAAAATAATCCTCAAGGTTTCCAGTCTCCAAAGCAACAGCACTCAGTATCTGTGCTTATCTTACACAGTAGAAGAAAAGTGGACCGTGGGATCAGTTACCTTAAAGAACCCCTGTTTGCAATGAAGCTAAAGTGCTACAAGTTAGGCCCAATTCCAGTTCCACCCCTTAGCCCTTTGCTTTAGCCATTCCCATTTTGCACACCCACTAGAGCAGAATCCCCATTCTCTTTAGCAGTGGGTTGTAGGGATAAGGTGAAGGGCTGTATACCCCTTCATACGGAGCAAATCAGATGAAAACTTCATACTAAGTTGTAGGAGAAGTTTCAAGAAACAAGGAAGTGCGCTGGCAAAATAAAGTCTCAAATGTAACTAATAAGCACTTGAATCACATTTATAAAGTCATAAGATTGTGTTTTTGTTCAGTTTGCACCTCTGTAATCTAATCAAAGTGGAACAGTTGTATGTTTCGCATTGTCATGTATCCAGTTGCACTTGCCAGAGCACATGCCCCAGTTCTCCTCTGCCTCCGCTCTGCCTCTGTGGAGTTTACAGACTTTACCAGCAATAGACCCGGGACATTTATGAGTAGTATTTTATTTCAGATTTACAGATATCATTGCGGTGGTGACTCATGAGCCGATTCTCAGAGGTCAAAGTACCAAAACATCGGGGCGTCCTTTTTCCCCCCCCGCGGGGCCACTGTGAGTAGCCCCGGTGCGAAGCAGAGGACTGAGAAGGATGCGGTCCCCCTCTCCCTGCTGTTGAGGCACAGAGAGTGGGTAAAGAATGAGGAGAGCAGTGGTCTGAGAGGGCTTCACAAGGGACAGCCTTGCTTTCCCTGCTTCGGGGTCATATTGGTCAGCAGCGTGTGAGAGACCACGGTCCAACACAGAGACACGCACAGAGGAGCAGAGAGGCGTAGCTATAAAGCAGAGATGGAAATATGCGATATGTAATGATATAACAGTTCACTGCCCTGTCATGTCTTGTCATTCAGCTTGTTTAACTAGATAAAAGCAGCCTGGAGCATCATCACTAATCAATACAGTAGACTCATCATTAGTGTGTGCGTGTCACTGAGCTTGCAAAATGTCATATTACTGGGTTATAATATATAATTATATAATAGGCAGAATTATTATGAATACATTATTTAACCTAAATATAATCTCTATAATGCAAAGGCCTATATATATATATATATATACACCCTACGGTAGCCTATATTAGGCTCTATAATTTCATTATAATGATCATAAAAGCGTAATTAATCAGACATATTCATAAATGACAGCACGCAGCTCTGGGGTTGTTATAAAAATATAATAATAATAATAATTATTATAATTAATAAAAATTTAAAATAAAAAACTAAAAACTGAGACAAAACGAGTGCTGTCCTGTTTCCTAGTGTGCATCCAGCCCTTCCCCATCATCATTTTGAAGGAATAGGGGAAGGGATAGGGGTACAAAAGAGAATTGGGATTGAGCCTTAGTGGCTGCATTCAAACATGATGATGTACTTTGTTGTAATTAACACCTTTTCTTGTTTGTGTTAAAGATGGACTATGTCACTTTTCTGGTGGAAGGTCTGCCTCCTGCTTGTCTCCATGGAGGTATTCTTGCACTGCCTAGAATTTGCCACATGTTGGCATTAAGACTCTATCTTTATTGAGACAATCACATGATGCCACCAGGCCAAGTTACAGGTCAGATCTGTGGATCTGTATCACAGTAAGAAGACATGTTATTCAAGTTATTGTTGAGTAATAAAGCACATTATATGCAACATAGAAAGGTTTCATGTTGTTCATGTTGGAACATTCCAGGCTAAGCAGCAGCATCTAAAGGGCAGACCCCCTACTAGAAAGTTACACAGTGCACCTTTACTGCAATGTCCCCTGTAATAACCCATACCCCCTTACCCACATTGTTTATACAGGTTTTTGCTTGTTTTATAGGGCTTGATGAGGTAGGCGCAATATATTTTTTGTACACATTTGTAAAATATATTGTGGTTAGGTAGCTTAACAAACTGTAAGTTATTGTAGTTAGTCATAGTACCTGATTTTTAGTTAGTGTCTTAGTACCTTATGATTTTTCTAGTTCAGCATAATAACTTTACCTAAGCATTCACCACTGTCAGAGGCAGAGCAGAGTTTTGCCATTATGATGATTCAAATTCTCAACTACTGTCCCTGGACCTAGCATGCTAACCGAGCATGTCCTGATGAATTGTTTTATTATTATTATTATGCAGACAGTATACAACTGAATTACTCTGACATCAAAAGCTGCTTATATATAGTATATATGCATTAGGATAAGACAAATCTTGCTCAAATCCATAGAAACATACAGGTACAGGCCTTCTAGCTGAGGTCCAACATTCAGATTTATTTATTTTTTTATGGGAAAAAAGGTAGGCCTATGTCATCAACGTAGCAACTGCTAATCAACACACACATTGTCATTGGTTGGCTGTTGCTGCACGCTGTTGGTCATTAGCAATCTCATTATCTTAGCTGTTTAAATCCCTATTACTTTTGACTTTCAATGGTTTCCCTTATCCATAAACATCACCAGCATCAGGCTCATGATGGAAAATGACTGAGCAACTTTTAAAACCTGCTCAGCTCCAAAAGATCTGTTTGTCCTTGTTCTATTTTTGCATCTCGGCGAGGAGTCACTTGATCCTGCCTCCTTCCTGGCACCTTATCCTCTGGAAAGTATTTTGTGTCTGTCTGTAAGATTAGCATAAAGACAAAAGCCGGCACGTTTTTACTGAGGAACAGATGTGACAAGCTGCGAAACATCTTATGCTTCAGGCTTTGATATGTTTGGCCCTGTTAACTTAATGAAAAGACATGTTACGCTTGTATTGTTTTGGCATATATTATATCATAAGTGTTGAGAACAAATCAGTAAAATTGTTTGTATTGACCTTGAGAGAGGAACTTGTCGCAGTAAAGTGATTGTTGGAATGCCTCTTTATCCTGGCCATGCATAACTCTACTGGAACAGGTCATGTAGCTAATACAGAGTACATAGAGTTGGATAGATCTGCATTGCATTTTATATGTAGCTACTTAAAACCAATGGCATTGCGAGGGTGTCTCAGGGCACCCGGCAAAACATTTGAAAAATAATTTGACTAGACTGCTACAGCTACTTTAGTCTCATACGCTGTAGGAGTCTAGTTAAAAGCTTAAGTTTAGTCTTTTATACCATCAGTGTGGAATTACGGTTTTTACATTTTAATGGGACACATCATCAATTTGATTTTGGATGCAATATGTACAAATGAAGGAAGTGACAGGAGCATACAGAAGTAATATAACAACAGTCTTTGTAGAAACATTTAACGTCTAGAAAAGAGAAGTTGGAGAGATTTTGAGTGGAACTAGAAAAGTTATGAGACAGTAGTTTTAAGTTTCCATGTTCTAGGTAAGGTATACTTCATACTTTGCTATTTGTCAAGATAATATTATGGCATCTTTATGTTCTTAGAGGAGACTTTTGAAATTCAGCCACATACTATTGGAGATTATTCATGATTTGTTTTCCAAATTGACCAAAAATGACTAAGAAACGTCAGCTTCTTAAACTGTACACTGAACCTGTCTAAGTCAGTAGGAATCATCCACATGTCTTTTCGTGCAAAGTCTTTTGAGACAAAAGTACACACAGTGAACTGCAATTGGCCTTTCAAAGTTTTCTGGAGCTCTCACTTTACATCGCCTATCAGATAAACTTTCTCTGCCTATCTTTATTTGGTGTCCTTTAGTGGATCTCTTCTCACTTCGACTGCTTAGTGTAGCTTTGTGTCCTTGAGCTTGTATCTTTTTCTCCTTTCTCGCTCCCTTTCTCCGTCACCCGCCCGCCCTCTCTGAACCCCACTCTCATTCTCTCTTCCTCTCCCTCTCTCTCTCTACCCCTCCCTCACAGCTGGGGAGATTTTCCAATATCCATTACTTCCACCAGGGTCAGTGCAATCCTACTGGGTCGGCCACAGACTTGGCAGGTGCCGATAAGGGCCTTGCTCCAGACACCGTAATAACTTAACAAATCCCTTCATGACCCAGAATCCCCTTCACCAGCACGCCATTCCCACTATTTTCCATAAAGCCATTAAAAAATATACCTGGTATCACAACGCGGAACAGAGGAGCGTGGTTCGGCAGTGCGCTCTTTGGTACCCACATAACGGAGCTCTCGTGTTAATACAAATAGTCCAAAGCAAAAAAAAAAAAAAAAAGAAACAGTAGAAGAATGCGCCACGTTGCAACACCTGCTGTCGGGATGAACTGGTTTGTGAGCTGTGGAGCGTGTTCAACAAGATCAACGTGCAACTGTGCTTTCGCTGTTCGACACAATTCTATTCTATATCGCAAAAGCATTAGGTTTTTATAAAGTTTGGCTTATCCTGTCTCATACTGATCTAGATACGCTTGAGGTGGTAAGATAGCACTGTTTATGGAGCCTCAGTGGCATCGGTGTTAGAGAGGGCATTCCCTGTAACTGGAGGGTTGGGGGGTGTTATTCCTGCTCCCTCTTGTTCGTGCTAATCGGTAGTGAAAAAATGGACTAACGGTCACAGCTCTGACAATTGCATCCTGCCATTGTGCCCTTGACCAACACCTTTCATCTACCTTGCCTGTGTATGAACGAGGTAGGTTTATTGGCAGCCATCTTTCGTCAGTTTAGGTCAGGGCAGCTGTGGCTATGATGGAGCTTAACTAGTATGTAAGTTTACCATAACTAGAGTATATGAAATGGGAAAATAAGCTTTAGATTGGTGACAAAAAGCTCAAATTTCAGTTTGAGCATACAGTATATGAATGAAACTAGTGGTCCAACGAATATGAATCATGTGCAATATAAATATATGCAACTAAAATGACATGGCCTACGAATTTGAAATGTAGAACTAGCCCTGTCACAATAACAAATTGTGAAGTTCGATATATTGCTGAAGTAAAACAGACAATAAACTGAAACAAATTTAAGGCCATAGACACAATAACCCAAGAGCTGATTTAAAGCACAAAAACTATGTACAATATTGGCAAAGGTCACATTTTTATATCGCGCTTTTCCACCTTCAAGGCACTCAAAGCGCTTTACATCCATTCACACATATTCATACACCAGTGTACACAGACACTAGGAACAAAGTGGGTTAAGTGTCTTGCCCAAGGACACATCAAAAGCATTCATCTGTGGGAGCTGGAATCACACCACTAACCTGTTGGTCAGTGGATCTTGCCTCTCAACCAATGATGTTTATGTCAAGAGCAGGATTCAGCAACAATATTGCTAAAAAAAATCATGAGCTGCAATATAATAGCAGAATGAAACACTTTAGTACTGTTTGCATCTAAAATTAGTCATAGAAGTTATTAATTCAAACTTTTACAGCTTAAATCATATCATATAGCCAAAAAATAACAAAAATGTCCCCAGTAGTGCAAAGATCATATATTGAACGATAAGTCAGTATAGTAATAGTAGTAGTAATATGGTAAATACTACTTCAAAAAGATTGTCTGCATTTTAGACCAACGTTAAATGTAGTGTTCAGTCGGTTTGGCCTCCTGCTCGTTTTATCCAATAATGACAAATCTTCACGGAATTCTTCACGGTATATCCGACCACAGCCCTGCCACAGCCCTGCCCCCTCCTCTTCTTTCTAACCACCCAGCTTTCCCACCTGCCAATCATGCTTTAGCTGCATTCAAGAGGCAATAGTGTTAATGATTCATTTCCCTTGTAATCCGCGCTCAGGCTGATAAGCTGGTGAAGGCTGCCGTTATTTGTGGCGGTTTCTCCATTGTTTGCAGTGTTAAATTAAGCCCCACCGATCCGTCCGCTTGAGCCGCGGTGAGTAGAAGAAAACCCACGGGCTCGGGCTGGGCTCAGAGATTAACTGGTCGTTCAGATCCTCAACGAAGTGAGTAACATCAGTGTCAGATATCTGTGCCGATGTCTGCCTCTGATTAAAAGAGAAGGCCCATGGCGAAACTGCAAATGGAGAAAGTTTGTAATGAGGAAATATCTAATGCTATACATTTTGTAACTGCTGATTCTACGTGCCCATGTTTTCGAATCACCACACAGATTTAAATCCTAGCATGTACTGTAGTAGAATGTAGTGTTTTTCTGTCTTTCGGTTCCATCACAGCAGAAAAACAAGTCATTGCCTTGTTGTATCCAAAGGAACGGCATTTCACCCATCTTACCTACATATAAATGTGTTGTATGAGTGAGTGGTCAGAGAGGGTGATGGCATAGACATAGACCGACATGTCTCACTTCCTTCAGCCTTCCCCTGAGCAAATGTGGGTACAGAAGTAGTTTACCATCTCATAGTATGGAGTGCATGCAAAATAACTACATATAGCACTTTGAGATGCTTTGTTTTGTAGAAAAGCTGTCCTCTGCGTTTGAATCATCCTTTAATGCTGCTGGGGCAAACTGTCAGGAGCAGTGGGTGTCGCTCCTGGGGAAACATCTCCAGACCTTGAGCTAGACATGGTCAGGGTTACCTTAGCTGGAGGATTTTACCTATTGTGCACATTTTGGGGTTGATGTGAGCAAATTGGAGTGCCCAGAGGAAACCCATCCATACTCACCAAGACATTATTAATAATACGACTTCAGTAAGAATGCATGTGCACATATATACTATTCATATCTATAGCAAATACTGTCATTGTGCATTTTAGTAAACAATATTCTTAAAAGAGACAGAAGGAGAGAGAAACTTCTTAAGCAACAAACATTTACAATAAGACTGTAACAATAACGCTTCTCAGTGCACAACTCACATGCTATCCAGCTAACATAACATCTAAATCGCATTAGTTTGACGGAGTGCTAACGCCATGGTGCTGACACTTTACTCTAATAGTGTTAGTGCAGTTGCCATTTGGCAGTAATTACTTCATTAGCTGTTTTTATTCGAACATATGTGCTAATTGTGCTAGTGTGTGAATGCACTTGTGAAACATTTCAATTAAGCACGCAACACTCCAATTTTCAGGTCACACATGGGAGATAACAAGGTCCTATTTGCACTGTCGTGGAACTCACATGTCAAGCAATGGTGGCTTTGAAGATGCCGACTGAATCCACCAAGATGTCGCAGATGTAGCTAACATAAAGAGTAGTATTTCCATAGTGCCTCTTTAGAAAGATATTTCACTGCTCACGTTGGTGGTCATCAGCCTTTCTACACTTGTGCCACAGAATGTTCGGGCAATGAAATGTTAACTCCAAGGACACAACAGGCAATGTACATCGTAAAGATTGCACTACCAACCTTTAGTTTAACTGCGCCTCTGGTTTCATCCCATTCTTTAACAGGTTAATCAAAGCAAGTGCTATACAACTGATATAAAGTTTGTAGAAAAGTTATGCAACAAGTATAAATTCTCACTGTCTCACATCATTATCATTAATAATGGCTGTTAAGAGTGATTTTTTTTTTTTTCAATCCGGTACCAAGTAAAACTATGGCAAGTATTGCAACATCGATGCCAATGAGTTTTGTGTTAAAATGCTCAAAAATCCAACTGCGTAATTTCAGTGGGCTATTAAATATATAAATATAAACAAAAGCTGACAAAAAAAAAAAAAAAAAAAAAATCATTAGCAGTGAAGCAGTTAATGTGTAGTTACTATAAAATGTAACCTTCTTGACAATGCATTATTCATTCATCCTCTACAGCAGTGCTAGAGACTGACTGGGAAAAGAGAATTTTCACTCACACACTATATTCATGTATGGACGTGGTGGAATACATGTCAGCGACACTATTGCAGTGTGGTCAATGGTGACATTTTTATACAGTATAGCGCTTTTCCACCTTCAAGGCACTCAAAGCGCTTTACATCAAGAAACCGCTCACCCATTCACACACACACACACACACACCGGTGTTCGCAGACACTGAGGGGATGTGTCTGGCCAAGGAACCAATGACAGCATTCATCTTTAGGAGCTGGAATTGCACCACCAACTTGTGAGTCAGTGGATCTGATCAATCCACCAATGATCGCAATATCAATGCCATGAGTTTTGTATTAAAATGCTTCCAAATTCCTTTGCTGCATATTTCAGTGAGCTCTTAAAATACATATATGCAGATAATCTAAAATATAAACAAGATATTTCCCAGATTTACTAAAATAATAAAACAAATCTTAAAACTGACTTTTGTTTTTAGACATTTTACAATTTTTTGGCCCGAGAGTCTATACTTTTCAATACCTCAGTCAGTATCAATGTACAGACAATTGTTTTTGGCCCGCTCATCACCAATTATCATCCAAAAGTGAATTAGACAAGGCCAAAATAGAGGTAGAAATATAAAAAAAATTGCAATAATGTCTATCTTCAGAAAGGTTTGAGGTGATTTGACAGCAGTGTTTTACATAATCCAATGTTCATTTGGCATTTGGTGATGGAGAGTACAACAAAATGAGCTTTTTACTCTTACAGTTTGTCATCAACTTAAATTTTGATGGATAATTTCAAGATTATATCCCTATTATGAGGCTTTTAAAGTTGTAATTATTTCTCTCACCTCTGCCCTTAAAACGTGCAAAGGTTTAAAACAGCATATACATCTCCATTTCCAAAAGCAGCACTGTATTCTAATCAGCCCGGTGTCTGTCAGGGCAAGGTGAGTCGCAGCCTGCTCATAAAGACATCAGGCTAAACACCAGTGGAGCGCTCCCAGGGTAATAACAAGTTTCATGAAGCTATAAATCTGTCCCATCTAATGATTTGGCTCACCTGGCCCGCTGTTCTGACGAGCCACGACGCCCACTCGTCATTTCAAGGGGATCTGTCTGCATGATTCCGATGGTTTGTCTCCAATAGGTAGATTTATATTTATGTATGGTGGCTCGGCAGGATAATTTCATTGCCTGATAATATTTTAAACAGCAATGTGCTTGTTTAAAGATTTGATGGATCCACATGGAAAGTGATGGAGGTGTTTTCACTAAGTATATTCGTATTCATTTATATTTGGTTCATTCTGTATAAATGCTCCTATTTTCATGTTGACATTGAACGTTTTATACATGTAATGAAAAACAGCAAAAATTAATACATACATTTAAATTTAAATTAAAAAAAATAATAATAATAAGGCATTTAACACACTTTTTTATCCATGGATAAGTCTCTTCAAGTCTGGTTTTGACAGCATACATTCAATTTTTGCTGCGTGTTTTATATATTAAAATGCAGCAGATGTTATTCATTTGATGTGGGTGTTAAAGTTCAAGTCTGAGTCCATTATTACCCCTAGATTTCTAGCCTGATTTGAAGGTTTTAGAGAGAGAGACTGGAGGTGACTGCTAACTCGTTCTCTTTCTGCGGGCCAGACTATGACTTCAGTCTTGTCTGAGTTTAGCTGGAGAAAGTTGTTTTGCATCCACACACTGATCTGTTGGATGCAGCGGCGGAGTGAATCCACTGGTCCATATTCACCTGCTGCCAGGTTATTATTGCTCCTTATTAACTGGCCTAATGGCAGCATGTAGAGATTGAACAAAAGGGGCCCCAGGGTTGACCCTTGGGGCACCCCACAGGTATTTTATCCGAGACACATTTTTTTTTGCAATTTCAATAAAAATAATACACTTTTTTATTGCTTATACATTTTGTACCTCACACCACTGTACATAGAATCAATCACCCAATTAGGCTCAAACACATCTATGACACAGAGACACTGGAGGTTAAAATTGGTGCCTTGCCTAAGGACAAAATACTGTGATGTTGCCAATCTTTTGGTTTAGGGATGAAAGGCTTAACTGAATGAAAAGTTAAACTGAAAGACAAATTGTTTCCATGTATGTTAAGAATGCCACAGATACATTATTTTATGAAATCATTACCAGCGAACCAGTGAATGTGTAGTTTCTATAAAATGCAACCCACTTGACAATGCATTATTCGGTCATTCTCCACAGCAGCTAAAGGGACTGACTTGCAAAGAGAATCTTCACTCACACACTACATTCCTATATGGCCATGGTAAGTTAAGTGTCTTACCCAGGGACACTACTGCAGTGTGGTCAATAGTCACATTTTTATATAGTGCTTTTCCACTTTCAAGACACTCAAAGCGAATACATCAAGGAACCACTCACCCATTCACACACAAACATATCCATACACCAGTGTCTGCAGACGCTGAGGGCGTGTGTCTTGCCCAAGGACACAATGGCAGCATTCATTTTTGGGACCTGGAATCGCACTGCCAACCTGTGGGTCAGTGGACAAACTGGCTACTGTTGCCCTGTGTACACTGGTTAGAGTTGGATTCAAAACACTCTCTTTATCAGAAAGGTGTTGCCCCACAATTTTCTTAACCCTTACAATGCAATAAACTGAGGCAGTGTTTCTCAAACTTTTCATATCATGTACAACTTAAGAAAATATTTGGCTTGCTGAGTACCTCCAGTTCTAAACCAGGTCTATATACTTGGTCTAAACCAGGTCTGAAATATCATTGCACTATTTCTGCACTACTTAAATAAGGACTAACCCAAAAGATGACAGAATGTGCATTCAACTGATTTGACTCTAAATTTAGCAAATATCCAAACTGCACAGGTATCCGCATACCACCTGGAGGAGCTGTATCACAGTCTGACAAACAATGAGCTGAGGTATTGTCCCGGAGTCTTTCTCACTAAGATCAGGGTTAAAAAGTAGAGGCAGACTATGAATCACAACTCTTTTGTACATGCATTTTTGAGACCAAACTTTTGGCTGTCATCTCTCTCAAATGAATGGCTGCAGTTTGTCCTCAGCAGTGTGACCCAGAGCACTCTGAATAAACACTTTCCGCCCATTGTCTGGGACGTGTCTCTCATTGGTTCCTCTGGCTGCCCCTAAGTGTCTCCTGCAGCTACATCAGAAAAGCTCAAAATTATGAATGGGTGCCAGGAGTTGTCAATGTCACCTTAGTTTCTGTTTGTTTCTCTCAAGATGCAGAATAGGTTGAGTAGCCAAAAAATTGTATCATTTATAATGTTGCTTCAAAGTAATATTTCTCAAGTAAAAGTACAAGGTAGTGGTCCAAAAAAATGCTCAAGTAAACTGGGAAAGTGATTAACTTAACTTAACAACTGTATCTATAATACAAGTTAATATAATAAAAGTAAAAGTATAATAAGGGTAACCTAGATGTGATGGTAGCATAGCTGAAAAAAAAAGTGTGTTTATTTTGGGTTTGATAGCTACAATCTCCATGAATTAACCATATGCACGAGAGCAAGCACAAAATACTATCTGGCATTTCAAAGAAGTTCCCAGAGTAATCAAAAAGCTTTTAAACTGAAATGAAAACATAAACATAAGCAGCATCTGGGTGCTATTTTTCAGTGAAGTAAAACAAGGTTGAACTGTTTAACCCTGACTTTCAATTCATGCACACTTACATAATGCAAATTCAAGGCATCATCAGGGCTAATCCTACTAATAGACGATCAACAGTCAAAACAACAAAACAACAATAAAACCTCACTAATATGTTGTCTGTCAAAACATACCACTCCGATGCTGACCCTTGTCAAAGCCTCATCAGATCTCAGAAGCTAAGCAGGGCTGGGCCTGGTTAATACTTGTATGGGCAACTGCTGGGAATGCAGGTGCTACACTGGGACAGCAGTGGCAAAAACTGTTGTTGTTTCCTAGTATGACAGTGGTATGTGCATGAGTGTCGATGGTGGTTGGAGGTGCCCATCGTGTATTGGCAGCCTTGCTTCCATCAGTCTACACCAGAGCAACTAGTTATAATAGCAGCTTACCATCACCAAGAGGGGAGTGAATGAATAATGCATGAGATTGTAAAGCGTCTTTGAATGTCTGGAAAAGCGTGATATTCGACTAATACATTATTATTATCATTATCATTATCATTATTATTATTATTATCATCATTATTATTATCATTATTATTAAGGTGAGTGCCTAGCACAAAGATCCAGCAACAGGAGTCAAACCAACCCAAGATTCAGGAACTTTTGGTTGGGAAGTGAAAGGCTTACTATTGTGATAAATAAATAAATAAAAAAATCACTGCAATTCAGTGATTTATTTTGTGGCGATTCTAAAACTAAAACATGACTATTGTAATTCAGTTTTTACTTGTTTTAATAAGTCAGCACTCCAAAGACTTTAACTTGTGCAAAACTCTGCTGCAAGGATTTTAACAGGAACTCCCAGAACAGCCCACATAACACCGGTTTTATCGTCCCTCCACTGGCTGCCGGTGAAATATAGAATTGATTTTAAATTGTGTGTTCTTACATATCGGGCATTACATGGTCAGGCACCCCAATATATTGCTGATATGCTGTGCCATTTTAACTCTGGCCGTACCCTCCAGTCCTCGGACCAGAATCTCCTCATGGTCCCAAAGACTCGTTTTAAAACTCGTGGGGATCTGTCTTTTCAGTCTGTGGCCCCTAGACTCTGTAATGCACTGCCTCTGGTCCTCCGCCAGGCTGATTCAGTGGACTCCTTTAAGAAGCAGCTGAAAACGTTGTTATTCAGAAAAGCTTTCAGTTGACTAGGTTGATGTCTAGTTTTATTACCCTGTATTTTTGACCTGTTCTTTCTATGTAAAGCACTTTGTGATTCTTATCTGTGAAAAGCGCTATATAAATAAAGTTTACTTACTTACTTACTTAAAAATAACCTGCAATAGTCGAAATCTGCAAAGTAGTCAGCTTCATTTCTTACAATTATTATATATGTTTTAAGGCTGCAAACCCCCTCACCACACACTTTATACACTTTTCTCAGACAAGCCTTAACTCTCTCTCTTAAACACTCTCAAAGTTCATTGTAAAATTCATGTAAATTTGGCTGAACACATTCTGTACTGTACAGGAGACACGGTATGTAGGAGATTGATTGACAATGGTCTTCAGACCCTTAGCCAATCAGGAGGCAGAACACAATTCGCCTTCATACACTGTAAAAAAGCATGTAAAATTGCACAAAAAGTCAGCGAAACAGGGACGCTGCAAAAGGTGAATCGCGTTAATGTGAGGGACAACTGTACTCAGCTACACTTTAATTAGCCTTAATAAAAGAAAGAATTAACTCATAATGAACAAACAGTTTATCAAAATTGATTCAGGTTAGGGACTACTTATCTATAATACCTAACCCTAAAGTCTAACCTTCACCCTCTACATAAGTAGTTAAGCCTGAATAACTAACCCTGAATCATTCTTGATAAACTATTTGTTCAAAAAGACGTCAGTCAGGCTATTTAAGGTGTACACTATTTATTATAAAGTAGTGCCCTTCTCTGAGGTAAAAATAATTAGGGCTGGGGGTTTAAACCTGCAGAGACTGAATTTAAAAACATAGTATGTAACTTTTTTGCCCACAAATAGACTAAAATAAATGTGTCCTTACTGTGAGCGGGCTTGCATCTCCACAAACCTGACTTGTTTGGCCTGGACATTTCCATGGAATTACATCGGCTATAATAAACCACACTATAAAACAAAGTGTCTAACTGTTAACTGTCTATTTCCATGGGATCGTGCAGTTGACTTTCCACCTCCAGAAAGTTACCATCACTTTAAAGCAACAGTACGTGTCTTGTAAAATGTCCCCCCATTCTGCTCTCCATTTTGAGAGCTTGTCATTTTAATGTTGCCATAGCTCCTACTAAAACATTGAAAATATTACAAAGAAATGTCCTCCGATGAAATAGGGAGCATATTCCGCCCAGTGACCTTCATCTCGCTGGCGTCGTCTCTATTCTGCGGTGCACTAAGGACAAACAGCCTGACCTCCTCCTGATGATAAAGCCCCTGTATTTTTAGGTCTAACTTGAAGGAGCCAGTATTTGTGTCCTGGCAGCGTGTTGTGTAAGGTAATCTGCCCCCGGAGAGGCAGCCAAATTAGCATGCTCTGACAGCGACCCACATTACCTCTGATTCAGTCCACCGGCCGCCGGGTATTCTCCTGTTTTAAGTCTAGCACAGTTAAATCTGTCATTTTACCCTTGTTGCTATCCAAATGCATATCTCACCTCATCTCATGTGTTATCAGAATGTCCAGTGGTGTTTCCTGGTATAGGCACAGTGTCTACAAAAACATACCCACACAAACACTTGCTATCAAGATGGGCAGCCCCTTGCAAAATAATACAACCCGGATGACGATGCCGGTGCCCACGGCAACTTCTGGAATAAGACGAATTTCCTATCTGCATTCTGGGAAGAGGTTTAAAGTTCTGACGTCTTGTAGTGCACAACAGAACAGAAAAATGCTTTTGGCTCTTTTAAACCTAAGAAAAAAAAGAACTCTTGATAAAAGTGTATGGAAGCTATTCAGTTTTTTGCCTCCAACAATCATCTTGCACTGGGCCCTCACAAAGCTAAAACCGGCCCTGGCTATATGTCCTTTTAAGTGTAAGCAAAAACACATATTCCAAGAAAGTGCACTAGATTAGGTCATTATTATACACTAAATGGGACAATTCGCACTAACCAGTAAATATATAGTAGATTAGATTGGTGCAACAGTCTTCCATCTAACACTAGCTTGTATCTTGAGTCTTCATGTCTTGTATTCCTCATAAGTGGAGGAATTATATTGCAGTTGGCTCTAAGTTAGACCAATATCAGTCAGTCCTTTTGCATTTCTTCAGTGGTTCATTGATCACGTCATGCAATCCTGCTTTGGCATCAACTTTTCAGTGTCGCACATTAAAATTTTGACATTAGCTTGACATTATAACGAGTTGTTCATTTCCCAGGTGTTTTTGGTGACAATAACCGCTTCATACTACACATTGCTTAAACCATCTCCAGGTGACAGCTATCCTTGTAATTCTAAAGGCCATCTGCCTTTTGTGGTGAAACCCGTACATTATTCTCCATTTGGATGAGTGGTCTTCTGTCACACTGCATATCATGTCTGTGCTTATCTCCTTCAATATGACAAGCTAGATGACTGCGATAAATTGATAGCTTTGTCATTTTGGAAAAGCAGGCTTCAGGTATATCTAATAACCGCCTTGTACACTCAATCAATGCTTTTGTCTCTTCCCATTGTGCTGGTATTTTATTCTGCTCTCAACACCTTGTCGTATTCTTTCCCTGCATTCCTTCTTTGTTTGCTTGTGTGCCAGCCCTCTCTCCCTCGCAGCCTGGTCGGATCCAGGCGCGGTGCAGGTGGAGGACCTGGAGGACACTGATAAGGCCTCTCTTTTAAAGCCGCTGCTCTGAGCTCTGAGTGTGCACGAGGAGAGAGAGAGAATTGTACAGATTACACTGCAGCCGTCCTGCCACATCACACGCGAAGAGGGCCAGCCACCGGTTTGGCCTTTCCCTATTTGTTCTAGCCACGGGTACAGCCTTGGGGGGAGCCGATAAGAATATGGTTGGAATTAAAAAAGCACAAAGTTACGGTGGGGATTGGCTGGGTGTTGCTGTGACATTTGTGTTGAGGGAAACACTTTTGGAAATAATGTTGAGGAGCTGGGTGAACTTTTGGTGACATATTACAGCACATGTGCAGATGGCAAATCTGTACTGTACAGTTTCAACATCATATGAACGGCTATGGAAGCCTGGTAGGGGCATACACTATTAACAAGCTCAGCTGAAGCAAGTTCAGACAGAAGCCCTATACAGAGAAGTCAAAAAAAAACCAAAACAAAACAAAAAACTCTCAACAATAAAAGCTTTTGTTCACTAACCTAATCCTAGATCCATCCACTGGACACAGTGGTCGTGTCCTTGGGAACATAACCCACCCAGATGGTATGTGAGTGATTAAAGGAATTTAGAATTATTGCCTGTATGTGCACTTATGGAAAGGAGAGCAAGCACCATTACATGGGGATGAAGAGCCTGGGGAGACATTCAGCAAACTATCAGAACTGGGAATCAATCTCATGATGCTAACGTTAGCGTAGAGCATTTCATGTGTGATGTGACCATGGCCCTAGGCCAGCGGTGTCCACACTATGGTCCAGGGACTGGTTGCAGCCCTCTGAATTGGCCCAAATGATAGATAGTAATTTTTTTGCTACACATTTTAGTGATTCTACTGCTATTAAGGAGATATTGAAAATGATATTGAAAACTTTGGATACTCTCTTTCACTCAGCCCTTCATTTCATGAGGTGATGAATTTAAAACCCATCATTGTACATTCTATGAAAAAGTAGGTTGGCCATGTAGTTATTTGTTTAGTTGATTTTTTGTTTGTATTGTTCTGTATTTTAACAGGGCACTCATGAGAAAGAGTCTGAGTACTCCATTGGGCTCTCCCTGTTTTACATAAAGGTAAATGAAAAGAAACTCAAAAACCTCACTTGGCGTTTTGATAAAGACCATCCAAGGCCATCCTGCTTTGTGCTGCGCATTTTCAAGCATCAGCACGGTGCAAATTTGGCGTTAACGTCCAAAGCGTCAGACGGCAGAGTTGAACATTTTTGACATTTGATGAGCTGTTAGACCACACCAAAAAGAATGGAGGATAGCATCGTTCTTGTTTGCCTGTGCTTAGAACTGTACAACGTGGGGATAAAACGGGGATAAATCATAACAAATAGAATAAATACACTAAAACCGCTCTGAAACCTGGTCTGCCATCATTCACAAAGAGCCAGGGAAAACAAAACATCCAAAGACACTAACATACCACAGACGTAATACTCCAGCCTGAACCCAAATTCCTCTCTTTTGTAGTGGCTTACCTGGCATATATGCTACACAGTCAACAATGGTTCAGACATGACATTGATTCTATACATTAGCAATAAAACATGCAATCGCCCACGCATTCTGAAAAACAGTCCCCATGTTAGCTCCACGTGTCTTTAAAACCTCTTAATCCTTCTGAATTCCTCCCGATATTGCTTCAGATAGTGGTGACAAAACTGAAATGAGACAGTGTTCTTAAGTCCCGATCCGTCGCGTAGGTAATTTATTTTATCACGGCCATCTTGTGCAGGTGCCTCTGTAAGCTGGGAACCATTTGCCACAACAGCTGCCTGGGCTGTAATCTCGGGGTTTTGAGATGGACAGATATGTGTAGCTTTTCACTCTGTTCTGTGGTGTACTGCGGTCTACAAACTGCCAGGAACATTCTGTGTCCACTACAGAATAAACGCACAAATGACGCTCCCAGAAGATCATCGTGTAGTTTTTTTTTGTGATATGCTATTTTCAAAGATGGCATGAACGCAGATAGATGGGACTAACAATATCATCTACTCCTCATTTTCTTTGGGAATCTAATCTACTACCATACATGATCATTTTTAAGAGTATAATTGTTACTCGGCAATGACAGTGGTAGTATAATGATGTTTTAGATTGATAAACTTGCCCAGACAGGAAGAAAATTCAAACACATAAGGCACATAAGGGGATTGATCCACAGATTATCAACCAATCACCTCTCGAACCTATTGCTATGTAATCTATACAATCAGATGTACGGTTCTTGTCATCCCTGTTTGCGAAATGTGTGAGCCTTTCAGTTCCAGGCAGACAGTAGCATCTTATTTTGTTGCAGTATCATTTCGGGTACACGCAGGCCTACTTTATTTTGTCTAAGCTGTAAAATCTGCAAATTTAATGAGTAAAATGGCGATATTCTGTCTTTTCTATATCGCCCACAGCAGAGATCTCTTGTAGTACTGAAAGCCCGCTGCACGCTGCTCCATAACTCCCTAACATTATGGTACGAGACACCCGCCCGCCTTTGCCTCCCAGTGGTATAATTATTGTTATTACTAAACTTGTGCAGCAGATTACAATAAGAATGCCAGGCTTTTATTTGCCATTTCTCCTTTATAGCTGTGCATAATGATATTCTGTCAGATAGGGTGAAAAATTAAGAGTTTATTACAGTGGCAAGCTTGGGTGCTGAGAGCAAACAGCCACTAATGCCCAGGGTAATGGGAAGAGAGAGGAGCCAGCGATCCAGCGGTGAGGGAGAGCAGACATTTGTGCACATTGTGACTAGCTGAGAGGCATCGTGCAGTCAAATATAATGGGGAAAACACTATCAATCTTTAGTACAGGGCAGACAAGATTGACCTTTTAATATACTGCGACAACTGTGGCTCGGAGCACTGTAGCTTTGCCCATATGTCTATAGCTAGATAAAGTATATCTTGCAGGTTCATAGGAATTGTTTATGTAGATCAAGTATCTTATAGATATTGGCAGGTATAATTGCAATCACATACACTTGAAGTATTGAGACTGTAGGTTTGTGATATTTAAAGTCAGTTGGTTGGTTTTCATCAACTATGACAGAAGTGGAATAGTTTTAAACAAAAGACCAACAATGATTGAAGTAACACTTGTAAAATACACCACCTAACTGACTTTTGGGTTGTGGAAAATTACTCTGACAGTGAATAATGAATGAAGGAGTAAAGCTACAGAGGAGTGTCTGTGATAAAGCAGGTCAGATCACAGGTTCTTTTTGCCAAGAGAAATTCTCAAGATACGATTAAGCTCAAAGGAACATCAAAACACTTTTCATTCTGATAATTCATTTTATTTATTATTTTACAAGTATTAATGTCTGCTGTTCCCTCCCGGCAGTACTGGAACACTTAAGTAAAATGTACACTCTTAAAGTTGGTCTTATTTTAAATGCAAATGAGAAGATTTGGTCGTCAAACATTTGAGATGCTGTTACAAGTTTGGCAGAGCAGAACATGTGTGGACACACGTGTTCATGTGTTTGATTTGGAGAAGGCTGCAGCAGAGATGAGCTGATACACATAAAAGCCTGGCACATTCCTGCATGTACTTTGATGGTCTGGATCTTAAAGAAGAAAATCTTCAAACATGGATCAGTCCAAGACCTGTTAAGGCCTTTTTCAATTCAAATACATATCAGAAATCTCTGAGCTCTTGTGCTCTGAGCCTGCATACACCAGCCGCGCCTCACTCCAGCAGCGATGAATCACTGCAGACAGAGGCCAGCGCTCCAAAGTACCCATCAGTGAGGATCCAAAGCCTGTTTGAAGATAGCCTAATGTTATTTCATCACAGAAATGTGTATTTTTACTTTTTTTTTTGCTAATGCCTTGCTGGCTTGTAATCACAGTACATTTCTATGGGCTTACAATGTACTCCCATAGAAATACTATAAGCTAAGAGCTCATGAGGAACAGTATATATGAGGAATTTTCTTGTATCTTGTTTATACACTCTTTTTTTAATTAGGGTGCGAGTTTGGTTTGCCCTTTGCCCAGTGGTCCCGGGTACAAAATTATATAGAAAATCATTTCTCACACAATAATACATTACATAAGTTGCACAAAATATTTGTCCTCATGCCAACAAGAGATAACTAAGAGGCCCAACAATCTGTTTTTCCACACGTACTGAGGAAAGTATCTAATATGCTTTGTCTGCAGTGACTAATGTTACAACAGTATCATTAATAATGAACACATTTTTTTGTTGTATCCAAGAAAAAAAGTGCAAAAACAGACTGCAGTGACTTTGACCTTCAGAATGTGCCATCAAGAACACTCCTCTCACATGCCATACCCCCCTCCCACTTTGCCACATATTTCTGCAATTCGTCACAATCCACTTATTTACTTCTTTGCTCTTTTACCCCAAAGCCTCAAGGTCAAAGGTCATGGCAGGTGCAGACCCAGGAGGCTGTTAATCCATTTGCTTGTGTTTTCCGTCACATCAGCAGTAAAAGTGATGAGAAAGCCTATATCTTTCCATGTTGCTGGATTTTCTCTTCTCTATAACACACCTAGAGCAAAGTTTCTAATACCATTTCAATCTTTGTATTATTATAATACTGAAGGTGTCACTATGGATTGTCATATAATAATCACTTCCCGTGCCAAAGATTAACATTAGCATAGTGCCCCTAGGATTCTGTTGCTAACCTTAACTGCTGCAGCGCTGATGTTCCACAGCATGGCATTAAACAATACCCTCTGTCTATCTCTATGGAGCTAGGCAGGTAATGCCACCAGGCCAAATTAAAGATCAGATCTGTGGAAAGGTGACCTCGCTCATAGTGAAGATATAAGTATTTCTAAGGTATTTTTGAGCAATAAAACACCTGTAATTGAATCAATACATAGGACAACGGATGGAATTCATGTGGATTTACACATGAATGCCATGTCACTGTGGAACATTTCAGACTAAAAACCAACATCTCCATGGAGACAGGCAGATGATAAAGCCTATCTTTCTGTGTTACTGTATTTTCTATTTACTATAATACACCTAGAGCTACACTTCTAATTCAGTATTTGTATTATTATAATGCTGAAGGTGTCACTATGGATCATAAGTAATCACTTCCCATGCCAAAGATTAAAATTAGCATAGCGCTCCTAGCATTCCACTGCTAACCTCAACCGCTGCAGTACCCGATATTGATTTCCCATGCTTTGATATCATTAATTCCAACATTGAAGGGGACCCAGCTGCCAGGGCGCGAGCAACATTGTACTTTATATGACAATGTAGGTCGCTGTGATTAAGTTTCCAGCTAACAACTGTCAAAAGGCTAAATCAATAGGTAATTTTGGGGCCAGACGAGAGTGCTTGAAGTCGATATGGCGTTTCTAGCCTATACCCGCTGAGAGACCGACGAGGAAACTGGTAAAAGGATTGGCCTCTGCAAACCTTAAGTTCTCACTCCATAATTGTCTTTGAACGGTGATGAACATCTCACCCATGTCTCCAGCCCACGCTCTCACAAGACCGAAGATAGAAAATCAATACATATTACGTATTCCACACTCGCGCAGGGTATATATTTCCATTGTTGGAGAGAGATATTCACCAGAGCGAACTTCCTGGAAATGGGTCGGGAATGCGCCAAGGTTACTGTGGAAATTCATACCGTAGGCTATAACTCCGGGGTAGTTATTGGGCCATGATGATGGGGCTAATCAGGGCCTTTTCCTATAGGCTCATTGTTTCGCGATCAATGCTTGAAAGGATTACAGTGGTATAGCTGTGAAGCACTGATATTCACTTTATTTCAGAGGGATGAGAACGGGGAAAGTCGGTGAAGCAGAACTACCTACTTAAGATGTGTGCGATTATTGGGTTAATGATTGCCAAAGGAGATGGAACAGAGGGTGGCGATTTTTAATGTCCACCTGTATCATGTCTTATGTAATACACGTCCATACTCAATTGTCACAGGCTACTAGGTTTATTCTATAATCCATCTTCTCACCTGTTATCACATGAGAACAGTGCTATCGCAAGCAGTCATTTAATATTGGTCATTTTAAAGTTAATGATAAAGGGTCTTATGTAAGGAAAGGTACATTTTTGTACTTTAATCCTCTAGTGCTGCATCGGTAACCTGTCCAGAGGAGTACGAGTTAGTTCATAGTTGATTGGTCCACACCACCTAGCTGGAGGTTAGCCATATATAGATCATGTACATGTTTTCTGTTATTCTGATACTGTTGTTGTATATATCTACCTCTAAGTATTTTTATTTTATTTTTAAGCATAACTTTTTTAACTTTATGCATGCCCTTATTTGTATTTATTCAGTGTTTTATGTTGCACTTTATCACCAAAGTAAGTTCCTAGTTTGTGAGCTGTGTTCACTGACAATGGCAATAAAAGTCTTCTGATTCTGATTAAATTGATGGGGGAAAAAGAACAGCAAACAAACGAAGGAAACACAGCTATATGCTAATTAATGCTTAACCTCATTATGATTAGGCTTTTCAAGTTAGTAAAGTCAGTACAACCATGGAAAGGAATGAAAGGGAAGCCCCTTAGCACTTTTTAATGAATTATTTAAAATACTCACTCATTAAAAGGTTTTGTGCTCAGCTGGTGGTTTTACAGTTGTATCACATGATTAAAAGCACTAATGACTAAAGGCCCCATATTACGCTACTGTCTGACGTATGTTATAATGTTGCTTCGTCATCAAAAAAATACCTAGAGTTGTGTTTTGTTTCATTCACACATGTTAAACACACAACACCTGCATATTTACACTGAATTCTTCTCTCTTCTGTCCATCCCACTTTTGTGATGTCATATGGTCAAACAGGAAGTTCTCTACTGTGTTTTCAAACCCCACGAGACCTACACCTTCACTAGAATCATTTGGATAATTTCAGACCTGGAACTGCCAATCTCTACTGAATTAAAGGTAAACCGTAGCTATTAACTTGAAAACTACCACTTCATGACATCACAAGGTGGAACAGAGCATTTTGAGCTTTGGAGATGTTACTCAAACATGTGAGAATGAAACAAAACACAACTCCAGGGATGTTTTTGAGGACGTAACAGCATTATAACACGGCTTAAACCTTACAGGAGTCAATTTCGTGCAATATAAACATAAAAGGAAGTTTTTGGATATACCCCACAATGTTCGTAATAAGACAATACAATCCCATTCTAACATTGAAGTTTAGCTCATCATAGAAGTAAAAACTATAACCTCTACATATGTGCACTAGCTCTTATGCCGATGTTCAAACCTATAACTCTGTTTGCTATCCAGATCCCAGCTGGTTGGAGCTCATAATTAACTGGACCCGGTTTGATTCTCCTGCTCCTCGATCCACTGCAGTGCACTCGAGCTCCATCCCCAAACAATTTAGCTCCCACAATGCCACATCATTATTGTAAATAATCTTCTTTGACACCATAAAGCGTTATCAGGGTGACGGATTTCTCCTCTTTGTGTTTTTTATCAAAGCCAATGGCCAGGTCTGCTGGTCGTTGAAAAGAAAAACCGTGGGCCAACTTTGTGCTATAGATTGAATGAGAGCCGTTTGAAATGAGGTTTGAGCGACCCAGGACGGCGCTACACAAGCAAACTGCAATGAAAGAAAAGAAAACGAAAAGCTTATTGGTGCATTGAGTCATTTTACTTTGCAGGCAGGTGGGGGACGTCATATCGGGTAGGGATGGGACTTTTGGCTCTTTTATGGGATCCAAATCTTTTGGATCTGTTCGTATAAAAAAGCCGTTGAAATGACTGGATCTTTTTATATTAATTTCTATGACAGAAGCCGATGTGAGAAATCAATTTAACAACAAACTAATGGAAGAGAAGTGACTGTTTACCCTTTTAAATTATGTAGAATGTAAATTAAATGTTGCACTATAATCAGAATAATTAAAAAAACAAGCTCTTATTATGATCACAAATATGTTTTTTTGTGCACAAAGCTCTCACTTGTGTCACTTGCTTTGCTTCTTCGCTGATTCTTGTGTCAGTTCAGTTTTAATCAGTACAAAAATTCAAACAAATTAGAAAGAAAAAGATTCGGCTCCTTAAAAAAAATGAAAGAATCAGATCTGGTTCCATCCGTTCATGTTAAGGAATCATTCAAAAGAGCCGAAACATCGCTAATATAGGGTGTGATATACCGATCGAACGAAATGTGGAGCAAGTAACACACTGGACTGCAGAAATTTGGAGATCCAAGTTGTATTTTTGTCTTTGAAATTATAAAGTGATTGAAAGTGGAGACAGTCCTGACGACGCACCTGTTCCCCGTCTCTGTCCAAATTTCCCTTTTGTCTGAGCTTATTTTAGATCTATTCATTTTCTGGTAAACCAACATGAGTCCTTGCAAGAATGACAAGGAGGTGAAAAATAACTCTCTTTAACAATACAAAACCATTTAAACCATATTATAACGAAAATCCAGGCTCTTAATTTTGTTAAACTGCATTTTTTTCATGACACACAAGAGAAAATCTTTGTTAAAAACGCAAGAAGCAGAATGCATGAAGCTTAAAGACACGGTGCCTGATTTATTTAGTTATTCCTCACTTTCCTAACACATTTGTAGAGTCCTAATTATTCACAGTGATGAGTTTTTAAGCATGTTTCTCAACTTTTAGAGGCCAGAGTGCCGTTTTGCAGTTACGAGTAGGTAATTTTAACCACAACTAGCATGCTAACAGTGCCTCCTGGTTTACAAGAGATCATAATTAGAGGCACACACAGCAAACAGCAGTCTCATTTTGACCTTAGGAGAGTTTTTTTTTTTTTTTTAGAATATATCTGTACAGGGACAAAACATATTCATTTCATTAGCTTACATGAAAAAAAATCTGGTACAGCAACAGTGGTGTTAAGTAAACTCGTCCATTCTTGTTCTTTTATGGGTTATTCTTGCACCCAGTACAACTTTTCCATTGCAGAATTCTCATTGTTAAACCGCTCTCAACTGCAAATTACAAAAACTACAATGTGTTCTACAAGCACTTCAGGTTACTTGCGTGCTTTCTCAATGAGGTTCATGAAAGAAGTTAAAAAAAGAGGGTTACAGCAGGAACAAGAAGTGAATGGACTTGTGCTCTGTGGCTGGCAGGTGTAGGCATGTCTCCAGGAGCAAAAGGTTTGGATTTATGGAGTCAGCGGGCCGTTACAATACTAATACAGTGCTAATTAATCAGTCTGACTCTACGCCTGGTCATAAAAAAACACAATTGAATTTGCTCAGAGGCTGCATCAATTTTATACACTCCACAGAGTGAATGTTGTTTTAAAGAGGTTTTAGTGGAAAGGCCTTAAAGATGTTTTCAGGTTTTTACAATGACAGCTTTCTTTTTTTACAACAGTGCCAAGGCAATAAAGCACATTTTATAGCAATCCACTTTTGACTGTTAGCAGAGTCTTCTCTACTAAATCTAAGGTAAACTGCTATAGTCATTCCCGTTCCACATATTTTATTTTATAGGACTTACGCAGCAGCAAATGTACAGTTTTTGTGTTGCTTCAATAATTCAAATTGTTTCATGAGATTCTTCTTAAGATTCATTGGTTGGCCAAATTACAGCTAGTGCTCTTGTTAAGCTTCTCAACCATTTCTCTTTCAAGCCATACACTATACACCCCTCCTCACCAGCTACACCGCAGCAGCAGAACCACTAGCCACCTAGGCCTCTCTGTCAGCTCATTTGCAACACTAATGCACGGCCATAGTCAAAGTATTTATTAGTGTAAAGAATGCCTTACATGTTGAATTTATGCAAGTATTCACTGAAATTATCAACAATGAGGCAATAATATCTATTTTTCCCATTTTACATTTCATTGCATAGAGTTTTGTTTTTTGTCAGGTCAAAATTACAATTTTAATTTTAATAGTTTTGTTATCATTATTATGATTATTATTTATGTATTTATTTGTTATGTATTTATTATTTATTTTTTTTTTTTTTTTTTTTTTTTTTTTTTATATATAGAGAGCGAGAATATACATTTTTTTTATATATATTCTCTATACCAGGGGTGTCCAAACTATGTCCCAGGGGCCAAATTACCAATTTTTATTGGCCCTCAGGCCTTCAGATGAACTGGCGCAATTGATCAAAATCAGTACTTTTAACAGCAAATTTGAGTAATCCTACCAATATAACCTAAATAGCATCACATTGCATTGTCATACAGACTTAATATTAATATTTTAAGCCTTATTTAAAGTATGAAGTCAAAACTATGTTAAATGCACCTTCTGAATTATCCACTGTATTGACCACTGTTGAATATTTTTGGTGCTTGGTGAAAAAAAGTTTGGGCACCCCCGCTTTATACCTTCCTTTCTCAATTACAAATGGCTAGTACTAGCACTCTCCTTTGTCGTCTCCACCTTACCTCCCTCCAAAATTATGGAAATGTCACACACACACAACACAGACTTGTCACATACAATTGTAAATAGCTGTTATGTCTACAAACCATTTTATGTCTTGGTATGTCTTGTGTGTCTTACCACCACTTGTCACTATTGTATATGTATGGTCACTGTGTTTGGATTTCTTGAATAGGTTAAGGAGAGAAGATTGCTGGGTGTGGTTCAATCCCAACTGCAGTCGTTACATACTGCAGACTAGCCACACCACAAAACAAGCTTAACTAATACAATCCACAAAATCATTACTTACAAAAAAACATCTAGTACACCTCTTGTGTTTACTAATAATCATAATATCCAATTAACCCTGTTTGTTGAGAGGTATAAACCGCACACCTGCACTACTGTACCAATGCTGTTCTTATTTGAAATGCTAAAAATAATTGTTGGCTCCAGAGTTGGCAGTTGTGCACAGATGGCGGTGTAGTGTGCGGGCCGCGTGGGACAATTAGTATGTGAATTGATGATGATGCGAGCTCAGCACTAATTGGAGCCTGCTAAATGAATGTGATTCCTCCCTCTGTCTCAGTGGGCAGCAACATCAGGTAGCACTGTTATAAGTCTATTTCCATAACCAGCGCTGGCATCACTTCATATGCAAGCGTGCAACCACTGAGCGCCCCAGCCACCGCCGCTAATCACATCTGAGCTGAATGAACAAGGCAAGCAACTTTAGAGCACCTTCCATCAAACGGGAAACGATGACGAAGAAGGAAATGAAATGGTAAATAATGCAACATAGTGACAATTAGAACAAACACAAATCATACCGTAAGTCATTATGTCATCATGTCAGTAGAGAGCTTTTTTAATAGACTTTCAAATAATCATCATTGCAAGACGTTTTAATCGAGATAGAGGTCATAACGATATTATTAGGCCTAGTATGACATCCAAATCACTATTAGAAGTGCAGATGTCGCTGTAATCCCTCAGTCATCCAGGTATGATCTACAGCAAAAGAAATGTTCAAATCTGTCAACTGGAGTACTAGCGTTAGTTCGCTTTTCAACTTCAGATCGATATAAGGCAGTTTGCACCAGTAATCTGACCAGAACTGAAGAAGCAGTGAAACGTCTTCAATCTTAGAACTTTTTGTCCAGCTGGCATTGATTTTTTTCTTTCACTCTACTTAGAAGTACAGTTCACTCATAAATTAAGAAAAAAAATGAAAAAAGTTGATTTATTTAATATTTTGGACACATTTTGCCTATCACAGTATTTTACATCGCTCATATCTTCTGTTCTTCAATCACTGAACCTTTTAGCCCAATATCCATCCATTTTTTCTTCCGCTTACCAGGGCTGGGTTTGCAGGGACTCCCAGACTTCCCTCACCCCAGACACGTCCTCCAGCTCCTCCGGTTTTCCCAGGCCAGCCATAGTCCCTCCAGCGTGTCCTGGGTCTTCCTCGGGGCCTCCTCCCATGGGACATGCCCTGAACACCTTTCCAGGAGGCCCTAAATAGCCACCGCATCTATATCTATAGAATCTCTCACAAACAGGTCATATATTGGACATTCAACAGTGCATATTTGTAGATAAAACAAAACAGAAAAGCGTGTATTTAATAATTACTGTTTCTTGTATCCTCCTCTTCCCGCACTTGGCTGGATGGCCCAATACCTGGCTAGGATGACCCCTACCCTACAGTGGATAAGTCTCCCTCTGCTCCTTAGTTGAGTGGCCCTACAGACTTGAACGTTATCTGCAAATGGATGAGCATTAGTCCTGGACACATCTGCAACCTGTCTGTCCATGTCTATGATCTCTCCTTCACTGTGGTTCTTCTCGAGGTTTCTCTTTTTCCTACTTTTTTTTTTCAGTTTTTCCTTGCTGAGAAGGAGGGTCTAAGTACAAGGGATGTTCTGGGACAGTTCTCCATTTTCTTGTTTTCTGTTGATTAACTATCTTGTCTGTTATTGACCAATGTCTGTTTCATTGTTGATTTTCTAACTTTCCGTTGGTTAAACCATTTATCATGTTCAGCCCTAAGAGGTGACTGCTGCTGTGATTGAATTGTAGTATAACCTCTTCTTATCTGACATGCCAATACATTGATAAAGATGATAATATATTAGTATTTGTCTTACCTATCCAGCCAGAACCACACACTTTGACAAATCTTTACAAAGAAAAGTGGTTCTGGAGCCGTATCCTGTCTCCCCGATTTCTGAGGGTGTGATTGACAGGCAGATTAACCAATCAGAGAGACACATTAACTGCTTACATTTAAAAAAGGAAACAACAGCATAAAGGGCTGAGAAACAGTGTAGATTTTTGCAGAATGACCAATTGAAGAACCATACTCATCTAGACCTCAGGTGAAATAAGTTATAAATCACTTTGAATGTTACAATAATTTTTGAGAGGAGACGTCTTCTGCATTTGAGAAACACGTGATACAAATGAGTGACTGTGGTGGGACCATCTCAAGTGAAGACAGAGATTTTCGCCCTCTATTGTCCAGTTTCAGACACTTCTGGATTTGATCAGAATGTAGAAGGTACAGGCTGGGCAGGTCTGTTGTAGTGATGTGAAGCTCATGAAGGAGTCGGCTCTTTTGAACGGCTCCTTAACGTGAACGTTTTAACAGAGCCGAGTCTTTTTCTTTCAAATGTGTATGCATTTTATATTCATTAACTAAACGAACACAAGAATCATCACAGAAGTGGAGCAGGCGACATGAGTGAGAGATTTATGCACAAAAAACATATTTGACATCATAATAACAGTTAAAATTATAATAGTTTTAAAATTATTATTGTTATAGTGCAATGTATTATTTAGATTATGCATAATTTGAAAGGGTAAACACACTCCCACTCTCAATTTGAACCATTCAAACAGATCTAAGCCTTGATCGTTTATCTCTGTGATTAGTTTGCTATTAAAATTAGTTCTCATACTGACTTCTGTCAAATAAATAAATAGTAAAAGAGCCTGTCTTTTGAACGGCTCTTTGAAATGAATGTATCCAAAAGATTCGGATCCCATAAAAGAGCCTAAAGTCCCATCACTAATCTGCTGCATGACCCTTTCCCACACAACCTTTTCGTTTTATAAAATAATCCTACCTGGTCAATCAACAGATTTAAGTTCTATCCTTATGCCACATTATAGTACCTAGTGTTTGTAGAGTTTTTTTTACATGGAAAATGTCATTCCCTGTGCATTGCCGAGTGTGATCACATGTGTAATTACCTGCACGGCTGGAGTCTCAGCTGATCGCCTCTTCCCCTGATGCTACCACATACTGGCAGAGCTGAGCCTCCTGGGAGGTCTGGCCCTGGAAGCCTGTCTTTTGATGGAGCATGCACAGGCACTTTTATTATTTTTTTCTCAGGCCTCCAGTCCCCTCCAGGAAACCAGCAGCAGCAGCACCGAGCAGTAAATCAATAGCTACGCAGTGTGGGCAAATGACAACCCGTTTAGTTTGGCGGCCTACTTCGTTTCACAACACGCTGCCTGGCCTTCTAAACTGAAGGCAGGGTCTGGGGGAGAAAATATTTCCTTGCACTAAATCAGATTTGGCAGCAGGTGGTCCGTGCAGTGAGAGTGAGCTGCTTCTACACCTGCCAAGGACCGGCGAGGCACACCAAAACACTCGATTTTTCTCCACCCAGGTGACTCCATCGCACCTCCCACTGCCGCCATATATCAGCACTATCGGGCCGCCCGTGATGTGTCATCCATCACAATTCCTGCATCTTCAAAATAATCATTGCTTGTGTGAATGTGAAAAATCTAAATTCAACGTAGCATTTAGCAAGCTTGCATTCACTCGCTTCTCACAACAGATTGGCTGTGCTTTAGGTGATTTGTGTCAATGCATTTTATTGTCCCCACCAAAATTCGTCCTACGTTTGTCTCATCCTTCAGTGCCACAACTGCCTGGTGAGGCGGGTCCCTCCAACTTTCTGTCCCAATGCAGGAGGATCTAGAGCCAGACAATTGATAGTTCTTGTTTAGTGCTTTGATGATGGATTTTGCATCCCATTCTATTTGCCAACCAGTTATAGCTCCGTATTATTAGCGTTACTGTTTATGTTTTGTTTTTTTAACAGTATGTATGCAGGGCTAGCCCAGCCTATAAGAAGACTAAGCAGCTGCTTAGGGCCCCGAGGCCACCAGAGGGCCCCCAAGAGCCCATACATTTATATTTGAAAATAATGATTGAAAGTTTTTTTCTGAAACCTAAACGGTGCCCAGGTATGTATACTAGTCTAAATATCCTTCTTACGCGTCTAGATGTGTTTTATTTCCATTAGCTAGACATGTGCTTCCTACATTTATTTTCTAATCGGGCAGTGGTGAGGACAGCCACGTATTTACACCCGTGTGAAGGACCCCTCCCTCCAGGTACACTCTGGGAGGGCTGAGGTAGCAGAGGGACATTTGAGTGGATGTTTTACAGACTAAAAGACTTAAGTTAGTGATGGGACAATGTATGAAGAGCCCAGAGGAAGATCGTTTGGGGACAGGATTTTTCAGAGAGAACTCGAAATATGCCACTATTTTACACCACTGGACCTGCAGATAAAACAGTGAGGCTGGACGTGTATAAATGTGCAGACAGGACACACCTCAGAGGGACAGAGGGCACACCTCAGAGGGACAGAGGACATACCTCAGAGGCACAGAGGACACAGGTGAGTCAGTTTATTACACGGGCTGTTTTTGGTTGTGTCTCGTCCTTTTGTCTCTAAACCTCAGATGATGTGAGTGTAGTTAAAGTGTCTCTGTGTCACATCAACGTTGGTTATGGCACAAACCTCTGTTACATCTACTGAACGAAAGAACGACCTGTGAACGACTCCTGAATGCGTTATTAACGACTCATTAACACGGATGCACCGATACCATGTTTTACAAACGAGTAGTACTTCATTTTGAGTACTCGCCGATACTGAGTAAAGATACCGATACCAGACATTATTTTACTTGTGTTTGGTTATAGTAGTGAGTCTAATTCATTTCATTTTATAGTTCATAAAAAATATATTCAAATATAATTTATGTAGATCTGGTCTAAAGCACCTGGCTTTACCGCTCCTCCGAGCTAACTGCTAACGCGCTAACTGCTAACGCGCTAACTGCTAATGCGCTAACTGCTAACACGCTAGCTGCTACGCGCTAACTGCTACAGAGCCACTGTTGGCATAACAGTGACTGTTGTTACTTGTACCACAGCCACTTTTTCACACTTATGTTCCTGCTGTACATCTTTGAAAAGCTCTGAACTCGTCTAAATGTGTTTGTCCATTATAATAGTTAGATCGCAGCACAAGCAAATAAACACCAGCGCACTTAGCAACGTTAGCATGCTACTATTGTAAACACAAGCACTGCGCTAGTATCCTTTAACTATAAACTCCTTTAGAGTCCTAAATATGTGTATATGTGTCACATATGATCACAGCTGTGCTTAATGTGCAGCTTTATGTCCAGAGATCTGCTCTATGGAGAGGCGAGCTGTGAGCCTCAAACAGCAGCACAGATACGATGGTATCGACTTTTGGTATCGGCAGCTCATTGATGAGTACGAGTACGGCACCCAATGCTGGTATCAGTATCTGGGCATCCACACTCATTCAATGTGCACATTTAGGCGAAATCTCCAAAGCCTGACAACAAACATAAAAATTATGTGATCCTAAAATCCCCTTTTATTTAATGTTCAGTCCTTCCAAATGATCTGATGATTATAAATCTGATGATAAATCTAACGTCATGTCCAGGCTGTTTCTCTTATGCAACTCTTATCCTGGACCACTACTTTGTACTTCTTGAATGATATGATTTTGAAGTTAGTGTACTCTTGTTTGGCTACTCTATCCAGTACTGCACTTTATGAGAAATGTAAGTCCATTTTAGTCACTGGAACACATTTAAATGCACCAGAATTAAAAAATGTCTCTGGCAGTCCCCCCTTCCTTACATGTTTTTATACTGTTATACTTGTGGCTATTGCTTTTGTGAGCCTCTAGAATTTTCAGTCTTTTAACAACTGGTTGTGATGATGTTTTAATGTTGTCAAATATGAATAGGTGGCACTGAAGTGGAGAGGGCCCCCAGGGGATAATTTTGCTTAGGGCCCCCTAAAGGCTAGGGCTGGCCCTGTATGTATGTATAATGCAAAGTGGACTTTTTGCAGCTTTTTACCATGCTGAAATGTTGTTTCCTCATCACAAATATTCCTTAAGATAGAGGTGCCCAAACTTTTTTCATCGAGGGTCATAACTCAAAACATATTCGAAGCGGAGGGCCACAGACCGGTGATCAACACAGTGCGGTGCTTTAAACACAGCTTTGACAGACTCTATATTAATAAGGCTTGAAACACATTCATTTTAGGTCTGTATCACAATGCAATGTGATGTTTGAGGATATAGTGGGAGAAATACTTTAATTTGCTGTTAAAAGTACAGCTTATGATCAATTGGGCCGGTTCAACAGGAGGCCTGAGGGCCAATAAAAGCTGGTCTGAGGGCCGCATTTGGCCCCCGGGCCATAGTTTGGACACCCCTGCCTTAAGAGATTGTATATGTCATTCATATTTGAGTGATCTCTCCCAGACCCTATTAGAACCCTCCTTTTGGTAACCAGTATGATTCTGTCTACTGCTAACCGCCCTACGTCATACAAGTATGTCCACCGATTGTGTTGTGATAGCACTCTGAAGGGGGAGTGACTTAGCGTGGGGAGCCAGAGGAGTATTTTAATACATTCTTTTCAGCAAATATAGAATTTTCAAAACAATAAAAGGAAACGCGGTGATCTGAATATGTTATATAGAACTGCAACCCCCTTTTTAAAGTCATACGAACAGTAAGCTCATATGGTATGTCTGAGCTGACAAAGGACAAATGATGTAATTTTCCCGCTATCCGAGAAGAAGCTCATGAATTTGTTAGCTTTCTGCATAGTCACATCCACTTCCAATTGAACTCCCATCTCGCACACTCTCTCCTAGCTCTATTTGCATATGTCAAGAGCCGTTTCATAAGGCTAATCTTTGTTCAGACTGATCCATCTTCCACTTATGTCTTGATGCATTTTGGGTTCGGGGACAGAATAAAAAATAACTCACCCTATACTTCAGCTTTCATTAAACCACTGCAGTACCTCCGTAGGCTCAAACCTGTAGCCCATTTGACAGCAGAAATTAATTCTCATCATGGTCTTAAATCCACAACAATTTGTTCCGAGCAGCCCAGTCACTGAGAGAACATACGGAGCGGAGTGTAACATGAATTATGCATGTGAGGGCCCTGACTCCATTATAGCGTTTATTTATCTGATTGACTGGTGCGACGGAGCTCAAGTTCAATTTGGGCTGCTTCACTCAACACTTCAGAGCCTGCCCTCCTTATCTTTACATTCCAGTAAACAGTGCAGATTTTCCTGGCAGCTGCTATACTTCACTAGCCACGGAAGTGATGATTATGGATCTAAAAATAATGTTTTAGAAGGGGAATGTTTTGCTGTTGGTCTGACGTCTGTTGCAGTATAGTTTTAATAGGCCGTTATTAACCTACAAACATCGCCTATCCTGGCTGTTTATGACGCTATCAGTGTTAAAGGGCATGTATTTGCTTTTTGCTGTACATCTTTAAAGGCGGTTTATTGGATTAGAACCGAAAGGAAGCAACTGTGAAGGACTGTTTGGCAATTTTATCCAATCAGAAACACTGTTGGATGACAACCACATGGAAAAAGCTACCTGTGACTATCCCAGCAACTGTTTCTCTGTCATGGTTTAGCATTAGAGCGAAAGAAGGGACTAAGTGGGTGGGGCTTACGGTTCAGTCTGAATGTTCTTCGCTCATGGTTGAAAGTTGGGTAAATGGTCTTTAATCATCCCATGAAATAATAGACTGGATTATCTGGAAACATCCTGTATAGTTTAGCTTATAGACCACTAATAATAATAATAAAACACAACCACCATCAGTCATTCACACACACCACTTTCATACTAGGCAATGTGGGTGAAGTGTCTTGCCTAAGGACGCAACTTGGTCTGAGCGGGACCCGATCCTCCGACCTTCAGGTTGGGGGGGCCAACGCTTTAACCACTGAGCCACTGGCAGTATTTGTTCACCTGCTTTATGTTGTTTTTTTTTTTTTACCTCTGAAGCGTCGTATACTTGCACTGTGATGTGTCCTCACCTATCAAGAATTTGTCACGCCACTTTTTGACCAAGGTGTGTGATACTGTGTAGTTCTTGTTGCACATTTTCTTACTTTAATTGCAGGTCAGCAAACACTTTAAAAATCTTCAGAAGGTCACAGTACAGTTTCTTTTTAACTTTGAAATACAACACAACAAAGACTCAGACTCACAACTACAGTAAATTGACCTCAAGTTACATCAGTACAGGACAAGAATCTTCACAGAAGTATATTAAAAATGTTAGACTCAACAAAGATCCCAAATAGTAAAGGCATTTTTAAAACATATTCTGGCTTTTTAAATATGTTGGCCTTTTTTAAGTGCACTCTCTAAGTAAAAGTACGGCAAGGTTGAAATGATTTAGACCTAACTATGAAGTGCGACATGAAAATACGGTCAAGAACAAATAACCCAGATTATTTAACACTTTAAAGGCTACTTGAAAATAACAAAACTTAGCACTTCACCTGAGTCCTGGATGTGTGACATTGACTTGACATTGAACAACACAGTTACATTACTTTTACATTTTACTATAGGACACTGTCAGTATTGGCCCCTCTTATTTTTGGGAGCCTCCTTCCTCGGTGACATAAGGGACCTTGGTGGACATATTAGATGGGGAGGCATTGTCAAATTGCTTTTAAGAACCTATGGATGCCTGAACTATTGCTCCGCAGCCTTTCCCAGATTATTCCATCTCACGGGCCTATTGCCGGCTTCAGATAAGATGGTGAATCCATGCAGCCAGGGCTTATCAGAACTGCACACACATCCTCGCAGTATGGGATTTCACTACAAACTCCTCCAGCCCTCTTCAGGTATGACCCAATTAATGTGTGTGAATCGGCCTCCTCTCCTTTTGAAAACCTGCCACGTCAATATATGATAAGCATATGGAATGGAGCGTGGAAACTTTCTCCCTAGCCAGAATATTTATGAGGGGCCAAGCATATTTTTAGAAGGATTAAACCAGGACAAAATGTATGTACTATTAATGTACCGGATTTGATATTGTTTTAGAGATCATGTCCACGGAGCTATGTGGCTTACGTAACAACACACAAGGTTTAATCACAAAAATGAAGAACAAAACCAAAGTATACATAAAAAAATATATCTCCATATGCTTCCTAAATGTAACGTCTAGCAATAGTGCAGGTCAAAAGGCTGCTTTAGATCTGGTGTGGTGTAAGAATATATATTATTTTCCCTATATGCAAACTAGCTCAATGTATTGCCCCTCTCCATATTGTATAATCAGTTCTGGAGGTCAAAGTCCCCTACGTAATATCTGCATCTAATTGTCTCTGTCTGATAATTAGGAAGTGCACTGTATCCATGCTAGTTGTTGTTAGCATTATCGTGACAGCAACTCTGCTCTGGTTTTTATCAATTCTGAATGATTGTATTTTAATAAACATGGGCCATTTTATTGTTTTTTTCTAATCCTGGTTTTATATAGTAATTGATCAGTTTACAATTTGAATTGCTTCTTTCCACTTTTAATACATTTTAATTACGTATTTTAAAGTCAGATATATTTTTGCAAATTTATCTGTGTCCAAGAAATTTTAACATTGTATTTATTTATTATATTTTATTTACATTATTTATTAAGAGTTCCTTGAGTCAAATTAGGAATAACTTTGGCCCACTGCTAAGGTTTGAAAATAATTATAAAAAAATATATTTATATCTGAAAAAAAGTTAGAAAACAATGTTCACCTTTGTATAACACTTTCACATCCCTTGGGCTTTACAAGTTGGAGCTCCAAACCCGTTCTTTCACCCGTACAAACATCAGTGTTCGAGATACAAAATATCGATTGATTGCGTTCAGACTTACACAGTGTATCTTTGTCCATTTGCATTGCCCCTAGTGGCTTGGCAGAAGAGCAACAGCTTTTTGCACTCAGCATTGAACTTACAGTATAATGACTGGCTTGGAGGATCACGCTCAATTGTTCTGTACTAATATGGATTTTCCCTGTCCTGCGAGACATGTTTAAACAAAGTGGTGCTAAAGACTTGGCTAGCGCGTCTCGGATGTTTTTCTGCACTGTGCGATCATTATTGACATTAGTGCTAATCGGAGGGCAAATGCCAAAGCAGCTGTCCAGAGAAAAAGTGAAGAGGATTACTGGCACTAAAAAGAGCCCCAAAGCCTGGACAGAAGCATGGACACAGCCTGTATTCTAAACAGCACTTGCTAATTAGCTAAAAATACATATGCTTTGGGGGCCAACACTGAAACAATGAAAGCAACACCATTTGTGCTATATTAAATGCCAAAATAACAGACTACACTGCCTGAATTAAATTGGTCCTTTGTCCTTCAGGTTTAGCCTTGTAATTAAAAGTTACTGTTAATGAGAGCAAGTTCATTTGTTGTCAAGGCCACACTTACTGGCAGGATGTACTCCAAACTTTTGCACCAGATCAGAGGACAATTTTGCGATTTTGCAAGTTTTTGTGTTTCGTAAATCTGAGTTTTAAGCGTTTTGACATGTCTTAACAATATGGCAGTGCTGTGGACAATTTGATTTGATTTTGCATCCCGTGAGGCCTTGAAATGGCAAATTTCACACAAAAACACAACCACAGACTTCCTTACAAAGTAACAACGAGTTAGGAGTTTAAGGAGAAACTAAAAGGGTGATTTAATGACTTGAAGTGATGCATAATCAAATACTTTGTGATGTCACTAAAAAAAAAGTACTAAGAATGAGGGCTGGATGAAATGTCATATACATTACGTAAAAAAAAACTAAAATTTTGCACTAAATAATAACTAAAATAATAAACACTAAACCACAAAAACACAAAAAAACTAACCCTAACAAGCAAAACAATGTCAATTTTCTTCTAATGTATGAACTAATGTTAACTTCTGAATTACAGATCAAAACAGCCAATATGTTAACAAAGCACTCATAGACTTGTTATTCAAATCAAATAAAACACTCCTTCCCAGTCAGCAGTGCACATTTTCCCCTTCACCTCTGGATGGAACAGTGCCCAGACTTGTGTAGTATCAGAGTAAGAATCGATGCAGGTGAGGGGGAGCTGCACAAAGGAATTAGACAGCCAAAGGAAATGAACCAAATTCAATTTGAGCCATGGCCGCTCCAGCTGTCTGCTACATAAAGCCCGGCCCTATTACGCCTCGGCCACCAATGTCATTATTATTCAGACCTGATGAGGCGCTCTGCTTAATGGAACCTTTCAATTCATACCACCTTACAACCATTCTGCCCCATTGAATTGTACTGTTTTGATTGCCATTTCAAAGGAGTGACAGGTGAATGACGACAGATCTCTTGGTTGAGTGTAAACTGATTTATTTAGATAAGCAATATTGAATTTTCAGAAGCGGCTGCATGTTGCCTGTATGCTAAGGAGCTGGTGGTGAATCATGAGTCAGTTGGCCCACATAGAGTTAGGAAATTGGTTTGTTGTTCACCAACAAAAGGTCTGTCTGCAGCTCGTAATTGGACAGAGTAGCAACTTTTCATTGAATATTCACACTCAGAAAACATGACGACAAAAGCATACTCAACTTGAAATTGAAAATGAGATTTGAGTTTGATTAAACCATTCACCTCCAAGAACTAAAAATAAAAAAAAAAATTAAAAAAAATAAAATCCATTTGCATTAATTTAATTTTTATTTTATTTATTTATGTATTTATTTGAATTAGGACAGTGCATATTAATCAGTGTTTCAGCAGCTGCAACAACATAAATATGCCGGAATTAGCACAGGAGCTAAATTTCATCCGTTGTCCTAAGGCAGGATAAAACATTCAACAATTAACTTTACAGTAACAGACAATACAAGATATTAGTACTAATAAGAAAAACGGCATTTACAAAGGGTTATATACAGTACAGTAAACAACTAGTAATAAGAAAAAAGTATTTACAAAAGGTTATTTACAGTAAAACAGTTAAAGCAAGAGTCTGAAGAATCCAAGAAAAAAGGTTAAATCATATATGACTGCAGGACTGGTTGTTTTTTGGCCATTGTTTGAAAACTGTTTTGAAGGTGGAGTAGTTTTCACAGTTTCTAATGTGCTGTGGCAGTGTATTCCATAATTGTGTGCCTCTGATAGACACCACTGTTTGGCTAAATTTTGATTGTTAGATTGTTGCGTCACAGATAAAAGTCTGATCTGTGGATTATGTGCATGGCTCTATTAACCTGGCATTCATGTGACCTGGGCTTCATTTACCTTTCCATTGTTCCTTCCCATTGCTGACAGAAGAGGGAGCTCCAATGCCTAAATGGAAATGGTACTTTACTTTATAGTAGCATATGTTCCAAATGGAGATATTTATTTATTTATTTTTTTTAATTAGAAAATGTGAAATACTTATCCCATGTTGATGTGTTTACATCGGTACAAGGACCTCTTCCCCCGAGGTGTGCTGAGGCAGCTGAGGTACATTTGAACTGCTCTTTTACAAGTTAGCTTGAAAGTTAGTGAGTTTAAGTTTATCTAAAGTCCTGGGCAATGCACAAGATGATGATTGTTTGGGGAAAGACAGTGAGAGGACTCAGAATAGCCCATTACTTAGTTATTACTGTAATGGACATGACTTGTCAGGATAAAACAGTGAAGCGGAACGTTTGTATAACACATGGAGGATATATATTTAAGTGACATGAACACAGCATGGTGAGCGTGGTGTCTGCTTTTGATCGTTGGCTTTTTCTTTCACAATCAGCCATCAGCTAGACTTTGTCAATGTTTAGTCTACCACAGGTTACTCCTGTTTTCCAATTAGTAACATTAATAAACCACTGTCATATTTGCTGGACGACTGAACGGCCTGTGTACGAGTCGTGACTCCTGAATGTGTATGGTGCAGGCTCATTAATCTGAGTATTTACATTAATTATGTAAAGCAAATTTACACTGCGTTACCCAACTGCTGACTGTGGGCATAATATAGCAACCACAGTTAACATTTTTTGTGGTGGATAGTACTCAGTTACTCTAGTAGGCTGCATTTATTTGACTAACCCTTTAAAAAAAATAAGAGTAATAGTGTTCTGCAACCAAACTTTTACTTGAATAAAGGTTTTGATTGAAGCACTAATTTGTATTTCTATGTGAGTAACCAATATTATTTTGAAGTGTACTATTACTTGATAACTTGCATTTTATAATGTAACTGTAAGCCCACTGTCTCCAACTGGAAAGCATTCAAATCCACCCGAAACCAAGAAAAAAGGTCTAGAAAGTCACAAATCTTCTGGGGGAGGGACCCTAGACCCTCCCTACATGTTTGTCTACTGTTCTTGTGGCTGTAGTAGTTGTGACGTTCTGAGTGTTTTCAGTTCGATGTTGGTCATATACAAATACAATTGGTCGAGGTGATGAGAACATAGTCATAATGTGTCAAATGTGAATCACCAATAGCTGAGCCAGGAGACATCCACTGCCGAGGGCCCCAGAGACAAATTCAACTTAGGGTCCCCTGAAAATTAGGGCCATATTGGTTGAAGAACAGGTCAAATGCAGAGGACGTCCAAAACACAAAAGTGCGCTAACTAACCAACCCACTTACCAACAACCCCATCTTCAGAAACAGTCTTAAATTATCATGTCTTGAAACTAGTTTGAGCATTTCTGAAAAGTCTGTTCCTCCAAAAATGACCATCGATTACCAATGATGGACTCAGACAGTTGGAGTGAAAACTGCTGGCTGTCAAAGTAAATGAGTCTAAGAGGATTTTCACTCTGAGAAATGGACTTTAGAAACTCAAGAGTGAAAAAAAAACCCCCCCCCCCCAAAAAAAACGTATTTCATCTGCACCCTTCATGGCACTAGACAATATTTTATATACTATAAAAAATTAAAGTCTAAGTATTACATTGGGGCTGCTACGATATTGCTTCTTTCAAATCTGCACAATGGGGATGATCGGTTCTCAAAAACTATTGGTTGTGACAGGTGCCAATCGCAAACTTTTATAGCGTCACCTTCAGATATTTGTGGGTTTTGAGGCAGTGGATAGACATTACCATTCATATGTGTTACTATATTACAATTTTTCATACTTTACAGTTAATTCACTTCAGAAGCCCGGTGTAGTTGTTTCACTATCAGGCTGCAAACTCAATCCGTATGCATCATTCTTTGTCTCAGTTCTGCTCCAGAGCTTTCCAATAAAGATGTATGCTCCTATACCTTATTGTGTGAACACCAATATTCCCCAGGGTAACAATGTGTCATTTTGTTCTCTATCGGCCCATGATACAAAATGCCAGATAGTGCAAACATTCTGAGTGAGTTTCTGGTCTCTATTTGGAGTTTGAGAACTTAATTATAAATGTAAATTCCGGTCTTAGTAATTGTTTTGTTTGAGGACTTGCGTTGCATGGAGATCTAGCAGACAAACCATTACAAACGATACTAGAATGTAAATGATTTTCCGCTTTTCCAGTTGAGAATGATATGGAGAGGCTGAGGAGGCTGACGGTTCTGCTGCTGAAATGGAAATGAGGGTAGAGGAGGGTTGCTGTACCTGCATATTCAATCAACCAGGTCTGTATTTTTGGTATATAATTGTAAGAGCTAACTGGGGATTTTATCTTCAGTTATAAAGCAAGGCAAGTTTATTTGTACAGCAAGGTAATTCAAAGTGCTTTACAGAATTAGAACGAGATTAAAATCACAGAACAACAAATCAAAACATAAATAATCTCAAATAATCATTATAAGGTTAATATTAAAGGAGAAAAGTAGAGAATAAAAACTTTTCACTCATATGCACAGCTAAACAAAACTGTTTTGAGCCTGGATTTAAACATTGTCAAAGTAGAGGCCTGTCTCACATCTTCAGGACTGTTCCAGGTTTTAGCTGCATAAAACTAAAACGCTGATTCCTCATGTTTAGTCCTGACTCTGTCTCAGACGGTTCATATGACACTAACATGTGGGAGATGAACTTTGGTGCTAGGCCGTAGAGAGACTTGTTCACAAGCAGAGCTGCTTTAAAGTCTATTCTCTGAGCCACAGGAGCCAGAGACCTGAGCACAGGACTTATGTGCTTGTACTTCCTGGTTCTAGTCAGGACCTGAGCAGCACAGTTCTGGATGCACTGCAGCTCGTTTGAAGAGGCTAGTGAGCATGGATAAGTCTCTCTAAGTCTGGCTTTGACAGTTTACCTTTGATTTTTGCAATGTTTGTAGATGGTAAAAAGCTGCAGATGTTATTGATTTGATGTGGCTGTTAAAGTTCAAGTCTGAGACCATTATTACCCCTATTATTATTAATGATAAATTAAACATTATTTAATCACATGCTTTTGGTTTATAGTTCACCTTTTTAGTGAGGCTGTTTCTGACGTGACTGGTGCATTTCACGATTAGCATGTAAGCTTTTCTACTGCCAAGTCGATGTGCAAAAAATCTAATGGAACAAATTGCGTCTTTCTTCATTTGTTTATGAAGTAATAAACTGTCTGTACCTTATTTTTTCCATATAGTCGAGCTAAATTTGCCACAGTACAACACTATCTACAGTCTGACTTCTTCAGGACAGTATCCCAGGTGTGTGAGAGTAAAAAAAAAAAAGCCCTCTTTTATCGAGAATCAGGAAGTACACTGTTAGCATGCTAGTTATTATTAGCATGGGAAAACTCACCTTTGGCCTCTGAAATTTCTGAATAGCACTTATGCATAAACGAGGATGCTCGGAATGCATGAGGTAAGTGAGGAATACCTTTGGATCGTTACAAACATTTCAAATAAATGTTTTTCGCATTGTAAAGACAGTAAAAAATACGGTGCCACTGCAATCATTTCAACGCTCACCATGGTTTAAAGATCACCAGTGGAACAGCACAATCTGAATGGGAATTGACTGGAAGTGTGAGGTCTTAATTAAGTGTCCAAGCTCTCGGCCATTCGGTGTCATGTTGTCACAGGCCTTTCTTCTGCTCCGCTGTGGATCCCTAATGCACTGTGTCACCCCAATGTCCCCCAGCCGAGGCCCTGCCGCTGGGGACACTCCACTTTACTGATCTCCACGTCTCGGCTGGGACTGTCCTGACAAGACCTGTCCCCCCCCACGCTGCCACCGAGACCGCAGCCATCTAAAGAGTTCAACGTGTGACAGGCTCCAGAGGTTCCAGGTGGAGCTTAGGGCACTGCTGCAGAAAGAGTGAAGAGGAGGGAGAGGAAAGGAGACCGGCCTCTGTCACCACTGCCCTTTATTTAACCTTATGTAAGTGGTAAATTGTGAGCACTGCCATTAGAGCACTCACATCGACATATGTTTTCTTGGAATTGTGAGTTCAGTGGAAGGAGAAATTAGCCAAACATGGTTGCATTCGGTCAATTGGACAACGTTCTTTTGCTATGAACCATGGATTTGAGATTACACACGAGATGAAGATTTGTTTTAGGTTTATTGGTTTACAAAATAAGCCTTTTTTTTTTGTGTAGATCTTTAGAGTAATGTGCTCATGTATCTGACTGCAGTAATGCACATAACCTTTTATAATAAGACAATTTACAGACTTAATAAAGCACAAAAGACTTAATCAGACTCATCATCATGATTCCAGCTTGGTCAGAATCAGTTTTATTGCCATTGTCAGTGAACAAAATTCATAAACTAGGGACATGCTTCAGCGTTATGGTGCAACATGAAACAAAGGATCATAATAAACTGAAGAAGCGGCTTGGATGAGGAACGAAACGTCTTCACTCCTACAACTTTGTGTCCAGTTGACAGATTTGAATTTGTCTTTTACAATATAAACGATGATCAAATCACATCACATCCATAAAAAAATAGACTTTAATATACAAATACAAAATATACAGTATGGGCAGAACAACAGTGCAAAAGGGGTGAGCGGGATCATTCTAAATACAGTGGTCCCTCGCGATATCGCACTTCCATTTTCGCGGCCTCGCTGCTGTTTGGTGCAATTTTGTGCTTTTTTTTACAGCGTATAAAAGTGCATTGTGTTCTGCGTCCTGATTGGCTAAGAGACTGTAGACCATTGTCCATCAGTTTCCTCTGTGCTGAGTCTCCTGTACAGTACAGAATGTCTTCACCCAAATTTACATAAATGTTCGATTGATTGGAGTGTGACTCTTAAGTGCTGTAAGTTTTCTCCCTGACAAAACCCACGATGTCTATGAAACGTTCTGCACCAACAAATCTCAAAAGTGTTTCTGTGCACTGAGAGGCGCTTCTATGAATAGCGCTGCAGCAGAGACACTTGAACAGCACATTTAAAGCGATCATCGAGGAACAGGGACTTAATATATGAAGGTTTGAACTTTGAGAGTGTTTAAACGAGAGAGAAATGTGAGAAAATGTTAAAAATGTCTGAGAAAAGTGTATAAAGTGTGTGGTGAGGGGTTTTACAGCCTTAAAACATAATAATTGTAAAAAATAAAGCTGACTACTGAATTGTGCCATACAAATAAACTTCCCTTGCCTAATTGATGGTTCATTAAGACTAATTAAGGTGTAGATAACTTTTAAACCCTATTTTAATTAAAATTGATAGCTAGATAGTTGGTTATGAGTAGAAAACAACCAATAAAATAATCCTCAAATACTGTACATTGCAATGAATAACACATTGTGGGAAAATAATCAACCAAACTCCAGTCTACTCGCAGCTGTGTTCCTGTCACTAAACAGAACCTATTTAGGAAACAGGAAGTTGCTGTGAATACAATATTTTCCCCCCAATTTTGGCCCTATAATGCACCATATTTGTCTTCATTAAATATTTTCTTTATCTTAGAACAACAGACAGAACAGCTGTTTCAGACCGCGCCACAGCCTCTAATCCACATTAATATTTATAGCTGTGCTCCAGACCCCTGCACCATCAATATTAAAAGATGATTTAACAGGAAATACAAGCAGACATGTTTTTCCCAGCTAAATATCCCAGGCTTATAGAACTGCTGATCATTCCAACGCGTGAATATAAACTTTATGTAGTTTTCGATTTTTGGAGTTGTATTTTAATGTCTCGTTGCATATTGGTAAAAAAAAAAAAAATAAAAATAAATACATACGTAGATATCAGGCACATGTTTTAGAAGTTAGAAACACAAATAGTAAAACAAAGAAGTAATATGATTTTAATTAACTTTTTCTTGTATTTTGTGTAGCAGGAGCCAGATGCAGTAGTAGTAGTTATTGTAATAGTACTAGCAAAAATAATAGTAGTGATAGTGACAGGCCCAGTAGTGATCATAATGGTAGCAGTAGTAGTAGTAGAAGAAATGGTAGTAGTAGTGGTAGTAGTAGTAGTAGTAGAAATGGTAGTAGTAGTAGTAGTAGTAGAAATGGTAGTAGTAGTAGAAATGGTAGTAGTAGTAGAATTGGTAGTAGTAGCAGAAATGGTGGTAGCAGTAGAAATGGTAGTAGTACTTTTAGTAGAATTGGTAGTAGTAGCAGAAATGGTGGTAGCAGTAGAAATGGTAGTAGTACTTTTAGTAGAAATGGTGGCAGTAGTAGTAGTAGTAGTAGTAGTAGTAGTAGTACTGGTGGTAGAAGTAGTAGTAGTAGTAGTAGTACTGGTGGTAGAAGTAGTAGTAGTAGTAGTACTGGTGGTAGAAGTAGTAGTAGTAGTACTGGTGGTAGAAGTAGTAGTAGTAGTAGTAGTGGTAAAAGAAATGGTAGTAGAAGTAGTAGTAGTAGCAGTAGTAAAAGAAACGATGGTAGTAGTAGTAGTAGTAGTAGTAGTAGTAGTAGTAGTAGTAGTAGTAGTAGTAGTAGTAGTAGTAGTAGTAGTAGTAGTAGTAGTAGTAGTAGTAGTAGTAGTAGTAGTAGTAATGATCTGACACATTAGTTTTCCTAGGACACTTGTCCATTTGAGCCAAAAAGCCTGTAGATCATTGTGTTGTTTTGTCAGATCAGATCTGGAGCAGAGGCGTCCTATCTGCCTTCAGCTACTTTTGTCCCCTCCTACAGCACTGTGCATGTGTGTCACACAATTAGAGTTTAGTAATAAGTACAGGGTTATGAGCGAGGCCAGTAGGAATACAGACCCTCAAAATACCATGTTTCCATAGTTACCAAACAAAATAAAGATAGCATATATTGTCCCTTTTTCATAATGGTACAGGCTCAGTCTGTCAAATACCCCATAACCAGGTCAGCTGACACAAGTTGTATAAGTTTTATATTTATAGATCTAAACAACATATTAGGAGTTGTGAAAGGATGGGTTACTCAGATCTGAGTAAAGCTGCAGTTTAAGATGTGAAACTTATATAAGGTCCCAAGTGTAAAATTAGCTTGTGTTAGCTTTAGTAATAATTCATGATCCACTCTACAGAATAAATAATATGCTGCTTGAGTTCACTGTTGATTAGCTGTGCAGTATATGTCCAACTCAAATGCTCTAGTAGAAAAATGCTGCAAACCAGTGCGCGCGCACGCACACACACACGCACGCACAAACACAATAATAATATAATATAATAAGTCAGACCATATTGTGTTTAAAGAGTACCAGGATTGCCCTAACCCTTGACTGATGGGTTAGTCATTAGATTTTTACTTTAATCCTCTAAATTAAAAACAATGTAATAAGAGAAAATGAAAATCACCAACACACCACCAGGTTTTTTGTTTTCTGCAAATGTCAAGATTACTCAAATAAAGCATGCACAATGCTTGAAGCAATTTTGCTCTCTATTACACACAGGTAATTATAATTACAATAAGTTTGCCCTTGTTATACTTGGTCTCATTTTTTCTTTGGGGCTTTGTAGTTGGACTTTTTAAAGAATGACTTCACTGTGACCTTTACTCCAAAGTCAGTAGAAGACTGATGCTGATACTGGCAGAGCAAAAAGAGCAAGTGGGCGCAACCTCTCAACAATGTAAAGTATTTTAGATTTACTCTTTACAAAACACAACAGGCCAGTCCTCAGGGTAAAAATCTTAGCCCCTGCAGGTCTAGAGAAGGGTCACTGTGGCTCTGCACTGATGGGTGGGGCATAACAATAAATGTACGTTTTATTGAGAGACAAATCTATTCATGAATTCTCCTTCCTTTGGATTAATCATTATTTAGAACTACACTACCGTTCAAAAGTTTGGGGTCACCCAGACAATTTTGTGTTTTCCATGAAAAGTCAAACTTTTATTTACCACATGAGTTGTAAAATGAATAGAAAATATAGTCAAGACAGTGACAAGGTTAGAAATAATTTGATATTTATTTGAAATAATATTTTTTTTCCTTTAAACTTTGCTTTAGTCAAAGAATCCTCCATTTGCAGCAATTACAGCATTGCAGACCTTTGGCATTCTGGCTGTTCATTTGTTGAGGTAATGTGGAGAAATTTCTCCCCACACGTCTAGAAGCCCGTCCCACAAGTTGGATTGGCTGGATGGGCACTTCTTGCGTCCCATATGGTCAAGCTGCTCCCACGACAGCTCTATGGGGTTTAGATCTGGTGACTGCGCTGGACACTATTACAGATAGAATACCAGCCTCTTGCTTCTTGCACAATTTGGAGGTGTGCTTTGGGTTATTGTCCTGTTGTAGGATGGTCAGCATCCCGGAGTCGCCTCTTCACTGTAGATGTTGACACTGGTGTTTTGCAGGTACTATTTAATGAAGCTGGGTCTATTTCTCAAACTAGAGACTCTGATGTACTTATCTTCTTGCTCAGTTGTGCAGGGGGCCTCCCACTTCTCTTTCTACTCTGGTTAGAGCCTGTTTGTGCTATTCTCTGAAGGGACTAGTACACACCATTGTAGGAAATCTTCAGTTTCTTGGCATTTCTCATATGGAATAGCCTTCATTTCTAAGAACAAGAACAGACTGTCGAGTTTCACATGAAAATTCTCTTTTTCTGGCCATTTTGAGCTTTTAATCAACCCCACAAATGTGATGCTCCAGATACTACTGATGCTACTTTTATAGCTTCTGTAACCAGCTAAACTCTGCTAACATGATTGCACAAGGGTTTTCTAATCACCCATTAGCCTCTGACACAATGAGCAAACATATTGTACCATTAGAACACTGGAGTGATAGTTGCTGGTAATGGGCATCTATACACCTATGTAGATATTGCACCAAAAAACAGACATTTGAAGCTAGAATAGTCATTTACCACATCAACAATGTCTAGAGTGTATTTCTGATTAGTTTAAAGTTATAATCATTGAAAAAATGTGCTTTTCTTTCAAAAATAAAGAGATTTCTAAGTGAGCCCAAACTTTTGAACGGTAGTGTACATCATCCATGGATAATCCTGTAGCTCTAAACATATACTGTATATAGAAATGGACTAGTGTAACTTCACTTGGTTCCAACCAATCAAGCCAGCAGTTATAGCGGCTAATAATCAGCCAAGTTCCACGTTTTGAATTCTGAGTGTGCGCAACCACAGAGCTAATCAGCAGCAAGGTTATTGTAAGAATTCGTACCCACACCTCTGGTTTGGCAGCACTTATGAACATCAATCAAACCTGTTGCTAACACTACTGGGAGCAGATTTCAAGGAAAGAAGGCACCCAACTGGTCTTATATTAATGTGTACGTCTTGATTAACAGATAAAATTGTGACATAAAATCACCAGGATCATGTGGGGTTAAATAGCACATTTTAAGGCCAGAATGAGTTACAGAGGGAGGAGCCAAATCACTCACGTATTCTCACTTCTTATTTGGAATGCGACAGGTAGCAGGCTAACTATGTCCAAGTCCATGGACCCGAGATAGTCTGGGTTTTGATGGGTTTTGTTACTCGGAAAGCCTGATATGGCACTTGTCTATAGAGATTGACCGCATGACTTTGTTGAGCGGCAGAATCTTTCTCAGCCACTTGGCACGATGAAAGTGTTTTCCATCAAATGCATTATAATCATTTGTGACTCTTTAAACTGTTTATTTCAAAACAGACCATTTCCTTTAGAGCTATTGCCGGAATAATCCCCAGATGGCAGTAAGAGCAGTTGTTTACACGAGTTTGCACCTTTTTGGTGTTGATTAGCACACTTCCTCACTTCCTGTCTGGGCCATATGCTGAAGATGAAAACCTCACAGATCTTGTTGGCAGCCTCTCATCCTTACATCCCTGTGTTTTGGAGAGAGGCCATGTTTTTACATAGTCGACTATTTGTCTGTCTGTAGTCCCTCTCCAGCCACATTACAGTCAATCATGGCACTACATCTTCTTTTATTCCACCGCTAAAAGCATTCTGACTTAATAAATACCAATTGCTGGGACAAATGTTTACTTGCAGATGCTTTCATGCACTCACAGTAGTCCCCACCATCTGCCGATCCATGCGGAACTGGAGACGGACACGGATGTGGGACAAAAATGGCTGCAAATAGCAACACCATCATGTTCTTGACTTACTTAACGACTTCCTTGAAAGTGGCGTGATCATTTCAGAAGCATTCACACAAGTGTTTTAAAGACCTGCCATTTCTGTCCAATCACTGGGAAAGGACAGAGAGCACTAGGTTCACTGATGATACAACAAGCTGTTTTTGTCTTTTTTATTTTTTTTAGTCTTGAGCAAGCTACTTTGCCTCATCTAATAGGATGGAGTAAGGGAAAGTCATTTGCAACATAAAGGGTTGTGAAAGCTTATATAAGTAATTTTCTTTTAAAAAAAAAAATAGTGATGACTGTCAGTGAATTAAATGAAAAAAATAAAAATAAAACCAAAAACTTGATTGAATTTGAGAAAAAAAAACAAAACCAAAAATTATTAATTAATTAAATAAATAAATAAATAAATAATAATAATAAATGTTACTGATACTGATCAATATAAAACCTCTATGTAACTTTTCTGGTTTGGACTTATAATTATTATGTATTATGTAATTATTTTGCCTGGAATATTCCACAGCATGGCATTAAACAATCTTACATTTAAGCTTCTTATTAGAACCAATGCCTTGAAAAACATGCATTGCTATTGTGAGTGGGCTCGTCTGTCACATCTGACCTGTAACTTTGCCTGTTTGTCATCATTTATCTAGATAATACCATACTGTGGGACATTCCAAGCAAAGTGTTTAAATGCCAAAGTAAAGCAGATATGGTTGAGTGGGGGTTTAGTTGATGAGGTAAGGCACCGGGTAAATGCATTCACTGTGACTAAAACTGCCAAAAAGCCACAATCTTGTCTTTTCATGAGTTTTATTTTCTCTGTAAATAGTGAGGAGGGGAAGACAAAGTGGATTACAGTCCATTAAAAACAACCCCACTTTCTCCAGGCAATCCAAACCACTCTACAACTGTTTTAACCCCAGTTAGCTGGTACTGGTGTGGTGCATAAAAGCCTTGAGTCTCTGTGTGTGTGTGTGTGTGTGTGTGTGTGTGTGTGTGTGTGTGTGTGTGTATGGGCCCAGGAATCTGTTAGTTTCTGTTTCTTCTTTGTGCCACGTAGCAACAAGGATCTTTTAACTTTGACTGGACTGCATTAAGTGTCATAACAAGATTGCTATTTGGTTTTGAGATCGTATTTGCCAACCTAGGTGACTATATATGTTCCAACCTGTCGTGTGTGACTAAGTAATTGTTGATTCATACTTCCCCCTTACTATTCACCGACACAATAAAACTCATGAAAAGACAAAACTGTGGTGTTTTGACATTTTTAGTCAAAGATAATACATACACATCAAAATCATAACTGAGGAAATGGGTCTTGAACCTTATCTTCCCACATCCCAACCTAAATATACTGTGGTTTTGAGAGTCTTTTTCAGCCACACCAACAGTGCCAAAAAAAAATTAAAAAATAAAATACAATAAATGAATAGACACTTTTTTGAGGTGAAAAACTAACTGCAAAAAGAAAAAAAACTCCTTTTTTGGTTGTCGCTCAGGGCTTGACAGGCATAGTTATAGTTGTTCATCAAATTGTCGAAAAACACTATAGAGTCACTTACTGATTTTAATTATTATTTTTTAACCAACTTTGCAATCCTGATCAGAATTCAAGTCAAACCTTCCAAATCAAGACACAAAAGTGCACAGTCAGACAACAAATGCTGATGCTGAACTTCCACTGACATTTTTAAGCCTATCCTCTGACAATATATGAACTAAATATACAATCATAAGTTAGAGCCCTTTGACAAGAGCAGTAAATTCTACACTTAATGTTGTGTAAAATATAACCAAGCCCTGTATCAACCCACTCCACTGCGGTTTAAATCAGGACGACTTGATGAAAGGTTAATTTGGGCTTCTTCTCTGCCATGTTTGTTCATTATTCAAATACCAAACAAACTTTAATCACCAGTCTGTGCCACACGGTTGGGTGACCTGCCACTTCCAGAATAAGTTCACTCAATTTCTCATGTTTTATTTAAGTAATCAGACACACTTTTTCATGTTGGTGTTGGAGTAGCATCTTTCACCACAAACAAGCACTACAAGTCATCTTTGTCATTCTGACTTGTCCATTTGTCCAAATGTTGATTCGCTGGCCAGTGTTTTAGTGTGAAATATTCAGTGTAGATAGAGTGGTGCTACAACGTTGTTCTCCCTTCTCCCAAAAAGGACAAAAGTTCATTTCAAAGTCAGAGCTTGTTTTTTGCTTTAACACATACTAGTTTACATTTTAGTTTTGGTTTGCAGCCATTTTAAACTGGCAGCAAGTGGGAGAAGAACTTGCCCGGAGTCTATTTAATGTGTATATATAAGACAAATAGGAGAAGACACTTTTTTGGATACCCTAAGATGCTTTACATTGCATTATTCATTCACTCTATTCCTAGCCTTAGCTCCCCTGAGGGAGACTGTTGGATGCCAGTCTCCTAGCCTGAATCAAGGTTATAATAATATTAATAACAGACCAATCTGGTGCCTTCTTTCCCCAAGGTCAGCTCCATCAAGCATGCAACAGGTTTGGCATCACCCTCCTTCAAGTCCATTTCTATATACAGTCTATGACCACCACTAACCACTTACACACACACACCACATTCATACAAAGACGATGGGTCTTGCCAAAGAAGATAAGGGCAGTATGCACCGGCTGTATAAATATAAAAATGTGTTGAGTTTAAAGTAATGCTCTGTAAAGTAACTGCATGCCAACTTTTGGTATTATTTCCTTTTCATAGTCCATAGCATCCATATAAAGCAACACTATAGGAAAGCAGAAATGCCTGAGAGCCGGATGCGGGATGGAGGAAAGCTCTACAGACACCTCTTTAGATGCACCAAAATTTAATCAAGCTACTCAATGAGGTATTATTGCATTCAACCGCTCCCACAATCCTGCAAACAAGCTTTATCCACATGGGAGCTAATAGCATTGCAGCATTAGCATCAAAATGAAAGTTAAAGTCAAACTCTAGCAGCAGATAAGTCTTGGCCAGAAATGTATCTACTACCAACCGAATCCATCTTTTTGTAATTAAGAACGAACGCCTCGCAAATGTGAAGTGAGAATGGGGAAGCTGGAAGTAAAAGACCTGCTCCCAAAGATGAATGCTATTACGGAGTGCAAGTGAGATGGCTGGTCCGGAATAATAACTTCCCTGCGCTACGTTCGGCTTCTCCTGATAAGATCATCGGAAAATGGCAGCTGTTGGGAATAATGCAATTCATTGGCTGTTGCTGCGGGAGACTACAGTGCCCCAAATGAAGCATGTCTTCTATTAGAGCCCTAAAGAAACAAACTAATAGCCCTGCAACGACGCGCCATTTATAATATGACTATAATTCCTATGATTCATTAAGCACGGGCAGAAAGCGATAGTATACTCTGATTAGAAAAGTCCTCCGGGGAAATTCGCATGTTAATTTATTCCAAAATCTCTCATTGACTAAGCAACGCATCGTGTTATTGTGTAGATTAGCTCCCCAGGTCACAGTGTATTGTGTTCTCATATTGTTGGTGCAATATGCTTCATGGAGTGCTGGTAGTAGTGGTAGTACTAGTAGTAGTAGTAGTAGTAGTATAAAGTTGAAGGTACATTTGTTATGCAGTGAAGAAGACTTGACATTTCATACAAATATCATGCCCAAAAGTAGCAGTAGTACTAGTAATATTGTCTAGCATGTAGTTTCCAGACTTACTAGATATGAGTTTAATAAGGTTAATATATACAGTCCCCACTATATACAACAGAACACACGTTTTAATGTCATGTCATCAAATGTTGTTTTTTTTTCTGTCCGTGGGGAAGGAGGAGGCAGACTCAGAAAAATTCCCAGTTACCAACATTTATTATGAATCTCCCTGGTATGCTGTGGGAAAAAAAATAATACATATGTACAAAAATGAACTGTGCTCAACTTAAGCAAAATAAATTAAGAAACCAAAGAAAAACCCACATGTAGTGATGTTACGTCTGTGTCGAGGCTTCGAAGTGTGGTTCGAGTAATCAGTAAAAATTCAGCCGAAGTGTGGTTCGGAGCGTGGTTTGATCACCATGATCATCATGAGCGATGATGTTTGAACCTTCCTGAAGCACTGTACCACGTGACTGATACAGAAGTGGTTTGCTGGTTTGGCGTGAACCGCATGTCATTTGAAATATAAGACACAGCGAAACGCAATGGAGTCGACCCACGTCTTGTGTTGGTTATTATCTGCGAGTGTTTAAATGATGGAACAAAAAGAAGTTTTTCCCCCGTTAGGGAGAACTTTG